>PVIU01024964.1:0-24545 GCA_004026605.1 Ondatra zibethicus
AGCCCACAATATTACAAGTTTAAACTTGAAATTTTCATTCCTAGGCAGACAATATTCTGATAACAAGATCCGAGGGCATAGCAACAAGTCTGGGACGTTGACAGGTGGAACCAATGGGGCCTTGAGATTGGGCACTGCAGGGTCTCACACAATCTTAACAGCTTCTTCCAGGAAAGATGATGGAGACTAACTAGTCTTGTTAGCTAGTCACTATACTAACTAGTACTCGTGCTAAAACTTAAAAAATGACCCTAACATACTCGATAGAACTAATGAATTTGGAGGTATAGTTTTGCTGTATTAAGAATTTCATAGTCTGGCATGGTGGCATCAACCTTTAATCCCACCACTGGAAGACAAAGGCAGGAAGATCTCTGAGTTTAGGAGCTACCTGATCTATACAGCAAGTTCCAGGAAAGCCAGAGAGAGCTACATAGACTTTGCCTCCCCCAAAATAATTTATACATGTATACAGTGAAACATGATTATATCTACCTCTCATGTATCCCCTCCAGCTTCTCTGTATCCTTCCCACCCATCTTAGTTAGAGTTTCTATTGCTGTAATAAAACACCATGACCAAAAGCGACGTGGTATTTATTTTATCTGACAGCTTGTAATCCATCATTCAGGGAAGTCAGGGCAGGAGGTCAAGACAGGAACCGGAGGAAGGAATTGATTGATGCAGGGACCATAGTGGAATGCTGCTTGCTGGCTTCTTCTGCTTGCTTTCTTATAACACCCAGCACCACCATCAGCCCAAGAGTGGAACCACCCACAGCAAAGTGGGCCCTCCCACGTCAATCATCAATCAGGAAAATACCCCACAGGCTAACCTGGTGGTGGGATCATTTTCTGAATTGAGTTTGTCTCTTCTCAAATGACTCTAGCTTGTGACAGATTACACAAAACTAGCCAGCATACCCAACATGATCCTCTCCCAATTCCATAATTGTTCTTTTTATAACCCATCATGTCCAATTAGTGCTGCCCCATAAGAGCAGGGTATGAGATCCCCAGCTGGAGCATGGGGAACCCACCAGCAAACACATTCTCATAAAAGATTGATTCTTCCTCCCGCAGCATGTCAAAAGCTCCTCGGTAAGGGGTGGGACCCGGAGAGTACCTCCCCCACCTGCGCCAGAGTTTTGGCTGGCATGATCTCATGCAATAAGATAGCAAAAGCATAGCAATAGCTATGTCAAGTCCAGAAGACAGAACTCCACAGCACTCCTCAAGTTCTGCCTGCCTTCTCTATTGCCATGTTCCCCACACATGGGAAATGTTGATAAAGATGTCCCACTTAGGACCGAGCATCTTGATAAGGATGAATGAAATGGTTCAACAACTACCTTTTGAAAGTAGATTCCTGATCAGATTACTTCAGATGCTAACCACACATCACCAACTCCAATTACATATACACACAGTTCTTATAACTAGTTCTGGAGAATTTTTAAAGTCAATTGTTCCCAAAGGACTACAATGGTTTGTTTTTGTAAAGTGCTAAACTGAGCTAGAGAGATGGCTCATGGTTAAGAGCATGGGCTGCTCTTGCAGAGACTCTAGTTTCCAGCACCTACATAGGGTTCACAACCACCAGTAACTCTGGTTCCACATGACCCATTATCCTCTTCTGATTCCTTGGGCTCATGCATGCATGCATGTTCTGTACATACATACACTCAGGCACGCACACACAAAATAAAAATAATAACTTTGAGAACAACAAATTATTGAAAAAAGTGATGAACTATATAGATCTGTGCCTTCTTGATCTATTTTAAATGTCATAACTTCATTCTGCATTTATGATAATGTTCCCTCTAAAGTCAATCTTAACAAATACTTAGAATACAAAATAGAAATGATAGCAAATAAACCCCACTTAACTGCAAAGCAATCAAAGAATGAGACCCAAGCCATGATTCAGGTCTCCATAAGGCAGCCAGTGTTCCAAAAGCATACATTAAGTAATCTGAAACTGGGAATCCAAGTATCCATTTGTAGTGTGTCAAGCAGAAGATAGAGGGGACCCTGGAAGTTAATAACTTTCACTGGGACATTACACACAGGAAGAACAGTTCCTGGCCACTTGCATTCTGTACAAGGAAGTCATTTGTAAGGAACAACATTATACTTCTTTCCTTGAAGCATATGCAAATTCCGTCACTTTCTTGTGACATCACTAATGGAAAGCGATCTGAGGAAATGAATGAATAGATTAATCCAGTGGAGAGTAAGCCAAGTTGGTGTCGTGATCCATTTGTGATCACTAAGCAAAGTAATGAGTTTCTGCTGCTGCCAATGCAAAATTTCCCAAAGTGCCTTTAAAAAGATAACACCTAGAGAAACTTAGGTTTAATTTCTCAGCTAAAGAAAGGACATTCGTTAGGAAGACCACTTCACTATTCTGAAGGAGGAGGGGGAAGATGATGATGATCTAAACTGAAATTGCTAAAACAGTATTTATACCCGTGAACCTTAGTTATCAACTTGCACAGACCTGGACTCCACTGGGAAAGATTTTCTGAACTATATTAACTGAAGTGGGAAAAACCCACCTAATGTGGGCAGGGCCTTCCAGTGTCAGCCTAGACATAGCAAAGCCCAAGGGAAAGGGGTTTTATTTTTTGCCTGCTGGCTTTCATGTGCTGGCAAGTTCGCCTTCTCTGTTAGCATCTTGCTTCCAGGTTCATCTACTTTGTTGCTGCTGCCGCCACTGCCACTCACTCTCCACCGGCATCAGAACTGTACAGGATAATCTTATCTTGATACAAGGCAAAGTCATCTGAAGAAGGAAATCTTAATTAAGAAAATGCAGGCAAGCCTGTAGGACATCTTCTTAATTAACATTGGTGGAGAAGGGCTCAGCCCACTGTGGGTGGGCCATCCGTGGGCTGGTGGTCTTATGCTCTGTAACAAAGCAGGCTGAGCAAGCCATGGTGAGCAAGCCAGTAAGCAATACTTCATGGCATCATCATCAGCTTTTCCTACCGTTTGAGGTTCTGGCTGGACCTTCCTTTGTCGATAAACAGTGATGTGAAAATGTAAGCCATCATGGGAAGTAGAAAAAGACAAAACCTCCTGAGTAAATTGGGAGCATGGGGATCATGGAAGAGAATAGAAGGGGAAGGGGAGGAAGGGAGGAGAGAGAGAAATATAGCTCAATAAAAACAAGTTAAAAAATTATCTAATAGAAGAAGAAGAAGAAAGAAAGAAAGAAAGGGAGAAAGAAAGAAAGGAAGGAAGGAAGAAAATGTAAGCCAAATAAACCCTTTCCTCCTCCAGTTGCTTTTAGTCACCATGGGGTTTTTTTTTTGTTTGTTTGTTTGTTTTTTTGGGTTTTTTTGGTGTTTTGAGACAGGGTTTCTCTGCAGCTTTGGAGCCTGTCCTGGAACTAGCTCTTATAGCCTAGGCTGGCCTCGAACTCACAGAGATCCTCCTGCCTCTGCCTCCCAAGTGCTGGGATTAAAGGCGTGTGCCACCACTGCCCGGCTGGTCACCATGTTTCATCACAGCAGTAGTGACCCTGACTAGGACAAGATCCCACCTTCTTCTGCCTTCTAACGTGGACTGAAGACCAGTTGCTCTCCAGAAATCCATCTGGCCTTCAGTGCCAGATTGGGACTGCTAAAGTCAAGCCTTGTGGACCAATCAGCTACCGGATCCTCAGTCTAATATAAACACAGCCATTCTTAAATTACTTAGGCCATATCATGTTAGGTCAACCTAAGAAATCCCCTTTAGATAAATAATTAGGTAGGTAGGGAGCGAGAGAGATATTCAATTAGCTATGATGGTCCTCTAGGGAGCTCTAATACAGCATCCTAATATAAGACCTTCAAGAACTGATTCAGTGAAATAAAATGTATTTCAATAGATAAATTATAGTAAATCAGGGATCCTTCCACTAAAGCACACTGTGAAGGTGGTATCTGTAGGTGTAGGCGTGGGCGGTGGTTTGAATAGGAACGGCCCCTCTAGCTCACAGATTTGACTCCTTGGTCATTAGGGAGTGATGATACTTGACAGGGATTAGGAGGTGTGGCTTTGTTGGAGGAAGTATGTCACTGGGGTGGGCTTTGGGGTTTCTTTTTTTTTTTTTGGTTTTTCAAGACAGGGTTTCTCTGTGGCTTTGGAGCCTGTCCTGGAACTAGCTCTGTAGACCAGGCTGGTCTTGAACTCACAGAGATCCGCCTGCCTCTGCCTCCCGAGTGCTGGGATTAAAGGCGTGCACCACCACCGCCTGGCTCGTTTTGTTTTTTGAGACAGGGTTTCTTTGCAGCTTTGGAGCCTGTCCTGGAACTAGCTCTTGTAGCCCAGGCTGGCCTCGAACTCACAGAGATCCACCTGCCTCTGCCTCCCAAGTGCTGGGATTAAAGGCGTGTGCCACCACCGGCTGGCAAGCTGTGGGGTTTCAAATGCTCAAGCCAGACCCAGTTTCTCTCTCTTCCTGCTGCCTAATGATCCGGATGTAGAACTCTCAGCTCCTCTCCAGCACCATGTCTGCCTACATGCCACCATGCTTCCCACCAATACAATAATGGACTAAACCTTTGAAACTGTAAGGCAACCCCAATTAAATGTTTTTCTTTGTAAGAGTTGCTGTGGTCTTGGTGTCTCTTCACAGCAATGGTGCACAGACTAAGACAGGTACCATTGTTAAGTCTCAAACACTGGGGACAAATGGCTGAGGTGTCTATTTAACATATCAAAGCAGATCTGGCCGCCAAGTTCTCCCAGCATCCCCCAGTCCCTACCTATTACAGGGTGTGGCTGGCATACCCTGCCCTCTACCCTGAACTCTCCAGACTAGGGGCTGGACTGCCCTTCTCCCAGAAGCTTTTCCCTATATAATCCTGACATTTTGGTTACCATCCCTTTTTTACCTTTTGTCCTCTTGGCTGCTGTCCCAGGTTCCCCTCTTCCCACCCCTCCACCTCACATGGCCTCTCCCAGATGTCTTTGTTTCCTGGGTATGCTCTCCATTAGGGCATAACAAACATTCTCCTCCACCGCACCTAAGAGTAGTCAAGTCCTCCCTTTTTATTTATATTTTCATTCAACCATGTCGGTAATATTGTCATAACTGGGTTCCCGAGAGAAGACATTCTGAAATGGAGATTGACATGCAAGATATTTATTAGCTGATAGATGTAGGATGCCCCCTGGGAGGCAAAGTACGTATCTTAGGGTTGCTATTGCTGTGATGAAACACCATGGCCATAAAGCAAGTTGGGGAAGAAAGGGTTTATACAGCTTACACTTCCACAGAACTGTTCATCATCAAAGGAAGCCAGGACAGGAGCTCAAATAGGGAAGGAACCCGGAGGCGGGAGCTGATGCAGAGGTCATGGAGGATGCTGCTTACTGGCTTGCTCATCATGACTTGCTCAACCTGCTTTCTTATAGAGGTAGGGCATCAGCCCAGGGATGGCACCTTCCACAACAGGCTGGGTCCTTCCCCATCATTCAGCTAATTAAGAAAATGCCCTACAGTCAGATCTTACGGAGGTGTTTTCTCAGATAGCTCTAACTTGTTCCAGTTGACATAAAACTATCCAATACAGTAAGTATGGGCAAGGCAGCTACCATCAGCTAATTGTAATCTTAGCTGAGGGGTCAAACAGCAGTACTGCTAGCAGCTAAAGGAATAAGAATGTCCATTAAAAGACCCAGAGCTGAGCAGTGGTGCACATTCTTTGCTACAGTCCTGTACACTCCTCAGATCCCCTTGCTTTTGATGGCCAAATCTAGGGGTGTCTCCTTCAGGAGTCTGGTGCCTATATTTTCCAAAGAAAAATGGCAAGAAGAATTAGTAGAACATTACACAACCCCACTGTTACAGATGATCTCCAGATCTTGCCTCTGGATTTTTTTTTCTAAAAAACTTTTAATTGTGCATGTGTAGGCATGTACATGAGTGAGCGCAGATGACCACAGAATCCAAGAAAGAAAAAAAAATTAAAAAAAAATTTTTTTTGTAGCTGGAATTGCAGCTGTTTGTGAATCATCCAACATAGGTAGTAAGAACTGAACTCAGGTCCTCTGCAATAGCAGCCAGCATTTTTGTCCTCTGAGCCAGCTCTCCAGTCTCTCCTCTAGATTCTTAACCAGTACTTTACAAACTTAGCAAGGAGAGTCTAAGCAACTGTCATGACCAAGGGGAGTCTACTGATTCATGACAACCAAACTAAATGCATATGGTGGCCTAGATGGAGTCCTAAAACAAAAATAAGTTAGGTAAAAACTAAAGCCATCTGAATAAGCTACGGACTACAGTAAGAAGTCTGCTGGGGCTGGGAAGATGGCTCAGTGGTTAAGAGCATTGGCTCTTTTGCAGAGGACTAGGTTCAGTTCCCAGCACCCACACGGCAGCTCACAATTATAACTCCAATTTCCGAGGATCTGGTGACCTCTTGAGGCTTTCTCGGGAACAAGGCATGCATAAAATGCACTTACATACATGCAGGCAAAATGCCGACACACATTCTTCAAATGAAAATAAATTTAAAAAGTAATGTCTGCCATCTCCCTAGGGTAGAATAGTAATTTTAGTTTACCGTCTTTGCCAAGGAATAGAGAATTCTCAGGACTTTCTGTCTTTTTTTTTTAGATTTATTTATTTATTATGCATACAATGTTCTGTTAACATATACACACCAGAAGAGGCACCAGATTTATTACAGATGGTTGTGAGCCACCGTGTGGTTGCTGGGAATTGAACTCAGGACCTCTGGAAGAGCAGCCGGTGCTCTTAACCTCTGAGCCATCTCTCCAGCTCCCATCTGTCTTTTTCTTTAAGATAATTATTTACCTACCAGCCAAGTCCCAAGTATGTTCAGCCCAATTATTTATCCTGGAAGTGGAGCGATGTCAATGAAGTAGATTATGAATTCAGTGTTAGCGAGTCCCAGGGGAGAATCCATGTACCACCTCTCAGATGTCCCCATCTGAAAAAGGAGGTGACAACAACTCACTAATCCCTGAGATCCAGGTACCCCTGACCTTGGAGTGTGTGTGTATATTCTCCTTCCTCCATATAATCAACCATCACATGGAATTATTGTCAGAATGAACAGCAATAGCATCCTACATCCTTTTCCTTGGGGGGCTGCCCTGTCTTTTGGTCAATAGCTTATGAGCTTGAAAAGAAACCAAATTCAGCCGGTGCATTCACCTGATGGTGGCGCACACCTTTAATACCAGCACTCAGGAGGTGGAGGCAGGCAGATCTCTGTGAGTTCAAGGCCAGCCTGGTCTACATAGGCAGTTCCAGGACAGCCAAGGCTATACATAGAAGCCCTGTCCTGGGAGGCTGGAGAGATGGCTCAGTGGTTAAGAGCATTGCCTGCTCTTCCAAAGGTCCTGAGTTCAGTTCCCAGCAACCACAACCATCTGTAATGAGGTCTGGTGCCCTCTTCTGGCCTTCAGGCATACACACAGACAGAATACTGTATACATAATAAATAAATAAAAATATTTTTTAAAAAAAGAAACCCTGTCCTGAAAATCAAAACAAAACAAAATTAAAGAAACTCTAATACTTTACTGTCCTATCCAATACCATCCATGAAATACGAACTTGAGTATTTGACTTGCTAGTTACAGGGTTTTTCCCTGATTGGTGCCAAGTAGAATAAATAATTTTAATATAAAAATGTGTTCCCATCTACCACTTAAAGCCACCCAGCACACACAGATGACTCTCTGAGAAGTGCTGATGTGGTCCAGGGGGGGATGATGACTTAAGGAGGAGAGCCCTGTGGCCTCCTAACACATCTGCAGCCCCTGGGCCTGCGGAGAACCCTGTGATTTCTGAAAGGCCCACTTCAGTCAGTCCGAGCCTCTTGAACATTGCAGTGTCTACACATTTTAGCACAAATCCACTCCTTGTCTGGACTGAAGGAGGGCAGGAGGTTCTCAAACCCGTCTGCCTCTCAGCTTTTTTGCCCTTTAACTTACAGGATCATGGAAGGAGCCCTTCTCATTTGTCAGAGATATAATACACATTCAACTTAAAGCACATGCTTTTAATTTCTTGGAGAAGCATTCCTGGGTAATTTCATGTATTTTAATTACCACAGAAATAATTTTACCCTTACTTGTTCATTGCCAAAAATAAAAACTATGACAATGGTTTACAATCCAGAGACAGAGACAAGCTCATCTATTTTGACATCAAAAATGACAAAATTTGAGTACAGATATTAAAACAACACAATGTTCTTTTGTTTATTTTATTGCTTATTTTTTAAAGGCCCACAGAAGTGAGTGAAAATAACCAAGGGGCTAATTTCAAACAACATGAGGCAGAGATTAAGCAGTAAATATTAAAAAAATAAAACTTTTAGCTTACTTACTAAACTAGAGCGAATTCTCTGGAAACAAATATGTTAAATTGGTCTATAATGCATTACTGAACAGAGGACATGTATTTCCTAGTAAATTTTAAACATGGAGTACACAAGCAAAAACACCTTCTCAGGATATGAAATTATTCAAGTCACAACCTCCTGAACCAACTAATACAAATTTGTTTTCAACCTGAAGTTAGAAGTGCAAAAAATCGTTAAAAAATAAAAATATTTCTATTGTTCTCAGTAGTCGACTGATAAATCCTACAAGTCTTTAAAGGCTTTTCAACGAAATAAACCGTGAACTCTTGGCAAGCTCCTTGCTTATGCTCTTGGGGAACTGGGTTTCTCTTCCTGTGGGCAAGCTGCACTGTTAGCATAGCTCCATTCTGAAAAATCATGTTCAGACCGATGGAAGACCCAGAGGTGACCTATGTCAATATGTCTGCACCACAAGGTCCTGGGCAGGTACCACCCTCAGCTGTTAAGTAGGAAACTGGTTCAAGACAGGAAGCAGAGGTCAGACGGTCCAGTTTACAGAAGTTAGTCGCCACAAAACGCCAAGGGCTTTGAGACTACAAACGGGCAACACATAAAAACTGAGGTCACAGGGGTCACAGGGTAACTTTAATGCTAGGGATTAATGCTGAGGGTTTAGGCTGCTTGCATCACAAATGAAGATACTTAGCTGCAGGAAGTTTTGGCCATCTGGGCTACATGGCTACACATTTCTATCGCCTGGTTCACCTATGCTCCTAAATAACCATGCCTGATGCTCAAATGGATGCCCCAACCAGCATCTGAGCTGCTTCAGGTGTTTCCAAATCAAAGAGAGGTCACACGAGGCCTAGAATTTTATAAAATTTCGGGCATTTTGTCTAGCATTACATTTAATAACGATTACTTCAAAGTTGATGAAGGAATAAAGGGCTCAGTTACACCTTTCTCTATTCTTCATGCTATTTTGTTGATTAGAAAACACCAGTCGAGCCAGGCGGTGGTGGTGCACGCCTTTAATCCCAGCACTCGGGAGGCAGAGGCAGCTGGATCTCTTTGAGTTCAAGGCCAGCCTGGTCTACAAGAGCTAGTTCCAGGACAGGCTCCAAAGCTACAGAGAAACCCTGTCTTTAAAAAAAAAGCAAAACAAAAATAAACACCAGTCCTCCACAGATGGATGACGGGAGCTTATACAACCAATGAGGCGATGAGTTCTTGGAATCTGACCAGCCAGGAAAAACCATCCACCAGCCAACTCTTTAACTTCCTTTCTCGATGAACAGTTGCCAGGTGTTTTAATGTAACCAGAGCATTCTCAGGCTAAGGCCCTGAGGAAGACCGTGTATTTGTAGGATTCGGAATTGTGTCTGAGTGTAGAAAGCCGTCTCCTGGCTCACTTGCAACCACAGGCAGTGGTCCTTTGGTAAATTGCGGTGTCAGGGTGAAAGAACTCTGATCTTCTTCTGGGCCATCCTTTAGGGACTTGGAAATGGAAGGTAGTGCAGTTTTTTCTGGCCATCTGCCAGGCATGGGATCCCAGGCTTCTTGGGGTAAGTTCGGCTAGCAATTTTAAAGAACTCCTCGGCAGCATCAAGAGCAATGAGACGGTCCTGCAGTTAGAGAAAAGATGAAGGAAGAAGCTCACCATGGATGAGAAATTTTAATAAAATTAAAGCCTGCCCTAGAAATAATACCAAGCAAGTAAAACGGTCATTAAAAATTTCAAGACTCAGAGGCTTACCTTACCCTTTTACTTACTCAAGAGATGTTTCCACCAAAAATTTGTGTGTGTGAGTATATGTATGTGCAGGTGTGTGTGTTCAGGTGGGCCAGTATGAACACCTCGTGCAAAGGTCAGATTTAACCTTCTGCGTTGTTCCTCAAGAACCACCCCACCTTTGTTGCACACCCGACTTGGCGAGGCTGGCCAGTCAACAAGCCTCAGGTGTCCGCCTATTCTCTGTGCCCCAGCCCTGGGATCACAAGCAGTGCCACCACGCCAGGCTTCTAAAGTGGGTGCTGGAGATCAAACCCAGTTCTTCGAGCTTTACACAAGCACTCACCAACTAAACTATCCACCCAGCCCTTCTACCGATCCTTCCGATCTTAGGAAGGATAGTTATTTTGACTCTTTGACCGAATGTTGAAACTTTAACCACACAGCAGAAATCACTCTGGCCGCAACCCGAGTCTCAACAGCTTTAGGCGGGATGCAGAAATCCTACTCTTCAAAGCTTTCCAGGTGGCCCTGGAGCCATCAGTCACAGGTGCTTACAGTGGCATCACCACTCTGTCCTGGTGGCACTGGTGCGGTTGTGATGCGGGGGTTCCAGAAAAATAACAGAAAATGTGAAAAGTAGAATAAGATGGGGTGATGAGGAAAGGCATCCACTTACCACGACCAGGAGATACCTCTCAGAGAGCTCCCAGCTGGCTGGGAAGATGGAGGTCTCCTCAGCCAGTTTCAACAGCATCTCTCGGGATTTTCTCGTGTTTTTAGAATCACTCATGGTGCTGAGTTTGGTCACGGACAGCAAAGAGTCGGCTTCCCTTTGAAAACCTAGGGCAGATCCACAAAGCCCTTGTTGGAAGTCAACGCTAGATAGTTCCATCCCACGATACTATCACTGAGATTATTATTCAGAATCCAAGTGTGGATTCTGCACAGTGGAAACCAAAGTCAGAGGCACTACCGAGTGTTGTGGAATATTAGTTTAAGATGTGTTACATTTGTTTATGCTGTAGAACATGTTTAAGGATGCAAAGATGTGTTGCATTCTTTTCTGTTGCATTTGTTTAACTCTGTGAAGCTGTGTTGCTTTGCCTGCCTAAACCACCTGATTGATCTAATAAAAAGCTGAACAGCCAATAGCTAGGCAGGAGAGGGATAGGCAAGGCTGCCAAACAGAGAGAATAAATAGGAGGAGAAATCTAGGCTTGGAAGAAGAACGATAGTGAGAAAAGGAAAAGGAGAGGAGGATGGCAGGGGCAGCCACCCACCCAGCCAGCCATGGAGTAAGGAAGGAAAGAGAGTTATATAGAATAGAGAGAGGTAAAAGCCCAGAGGCAAAACATAGTTAAAGAGAACAGGCTACTTTAAGTTATAAAAGCTGGCTAGAAACAAGCCAAGCTAAGGCCAGGAATTCGTAAGTAAGACTAAGTCTCAGTATTTATTTGGAAGCTGGGTGGCAGGCCCTCAGAAAAGCAAACAGTTTTAAAAAAAGAAAGAAAAAAAAACTACAACCAAATGCTGCTTCCCAGCTCTGTGTGAGCAGGAGGCTCTTTACTTAAAACTATCTTTTCAGGGCAGTGGTGGCACACGCCTTTAGTCCCAGCACTTGGGAGACAGAGGCGGGTGGATCTCTGAGTTCAAGGCTAGCCTGGTCTACAGACTGAGGTCCAGGACAACAAGGACTGTCTCAAAAACAAAAACAAACAAACAAAAAAGCAACAGAAAGCCTCTATTTTCATATTTGTCTTGTCCTTGCTGGCTCTTCCTTGTTCCCTTCTCCCTCTAGGAGGGAAGTCATCCTGACCCTGACTGCACCTGTCACTGTACTGCCCTAGAATCCTGCACCTCTCCCTGGCCTGCACAGTGACATCACCTCCAGGTTGCTACATCTTGAAGCCCTGATCTCCTTCCTCATGGTAGTCTGGTCAACTGGTAAAAATTATTTTCCTAAAGACAGAAAAGACTCAAAGGATGAGACCTGCTCAGGTTGACTTACACTGCAAACTCTCAACCCACAGTAATGTTGAATGGGTTAAAAGTGCAGAGTGCCTACCTTACCCCGCTGTTCCCCAACTTAGCCAGCCAGAGCTAGCAACCTGGCATCCTACCTCTGAAAATCTTTAATGCCACAGGTCATGTTATTTCAAAGCAGAATGATCAAGGACTTTAAAGATGATCGTTCATTTCTGAACACTAAAGCAAGCTTATATGATGTGGGGATATAGTTACTCAACCGTAGCAAAATTAAGAAAGGCCATTATTCAGTGTCTACCATAATGTCAAGTGTATCTTCCAAACCTTGTAACTTTTCTTCCTTTTGCTTCTTTTAGAATTTTCTGCTGCGTCTCACTCTCTTACAAACACTATTTCTTTCAATCTGCCATATCCAGAAAGCTATTACTACTTGCTCAGTCACCCCCCCTCTAATTCAATCAATAAATAATGACAAAACAGCCAATAGCAACACCCATATGACCTCACTATTCTGTGTTATTTCATACTTGGGGACAGATGAAGTAGCACATGTCCAAGTAACATGAGCTGGTGAAGACAGAAATATCAAGGTTTGTACTTGAGAGCATAAAAGCAAAACTGAAGAACAAATCAGTATAAGGCAGTTTAATAGTCATTAACAGTCAGTGCTGGCGCTCTTTCTACAGAAGCCACGCTGGAAGAGTGAAAAGCAATGCACGTGACTATTTTACCATTTCACAATCTCTTTCACACTCACCCAAGTCTTCGAGGATTCGCCTCCATCTGTTTCTCACTTCCCTGCGAATCTGCCGCAGGGTGTAGATATCATAGTTGAGTCTCTGCCACTCCTGCAAGAGATAAAAATCCACTTTCACTAACAACCTCTGGCCTAAAACCTCTATCTCATTTCTGAGATGCATGTTGCTTAAACATGTGGTTCTTCTCTTCACTACTCCTATACATAATCCTAAAAGAAAAGAAGGCGTGGATGAGACAGAGTTGACAAGAAAGAATGTCATCAGCTACCACTATTGAAGAATATGTCCCCTTCTGGGTGATATCCTTTCTAAACATGTTACTTAGACTCTCTGATTATCAATTTTCTCCACTACAGTGACCTGACCTGAAAAATGGGGTTAGCAATAGTAAAAGTTTCCATGTAAGACTACTGTCAAGAGTTAAAGTATAAAATATTAGGACAAGGATTGTCTCAACAAGTAAAGTGCTTGCCACACAAGAGTGAAGACCAGAGTTCAGATCCTCAGCACCCAATGCCCAGTCGGTGTAGAGGTCTGTCTAATTCTAGAACTCAGAGACAGAAATATGGGGTGGGGGTGGGGTCCCTGAAGCCAGCTGGATAGCTAGACTAGCCAAATTGGTTAGCTCTGGCTTCAACTGAGATACCCTGTACTATGAATAAGGTCGAGTGACTCAGGGACACTGTTCATATCAGCACATACGCACATGCACATATACAACACACATGCACATACACCACACACACACGTATACACACACAACACACAGACATAAGCAAAAGAAAAAGAAAGGTCAGTGCCTGCCTACAATAAAGACCTAATAAAATCCATATATTGGGGCAATTTATAGATGAAGAAACTAAGGCTCAAATAATTTACATGATGAATCTAATATATTCCAGGTAACAGATATCAAAAGTGGTGTCTGAACCTAAGTTTTACTCCAAAGCTCATGAAAAAAAGACTCTACATCTCAGTGTGTTATTAGAATGATAAACAGATCTAGGAACCCCAAGAACCCTGATTCCAAGCCATGTTTCCCACACCGTATCTTAGAATCACTTTCTTGGCTGGGTAAATTGCTCAGGTACACAGGGAGCCATTAAGAGGTTTCCGTTCTGGAAAGTCCTCCACCAGCCTTTGGGTGATACAGGCATTATATAGACAGCATCATATAAATCCTAACCCAGAAGCTGAATCGAAGGCCTTCAGGGCCTAAGCACTCTCTGAAGGCGTCCCAGGAATTTGCTTTTAAGGAGACATAGCTATCTGTAAAGAGCAATCCATCTTACAGTGAACACCTTTTCCTTTCTCAGAAAAGACACCTGTCCTCGCTCACGGCTTTAGAGAACATTATTTTAAATGTTAGATGTAAGACGCAAGCTATTTAATATTTTGACTCCTGTAACTGAAAACAGGAGTTCCACTGATCCACTCGTTCCCTACTAAGTTCCCTTCAAAACACACTTGCCTTGCAGATTGCCTTTCAACTTCCATGCCTAGTTAAGAAAAATAAATTTAGCCGCCATTCACACGCTCCAAAAGATACCACTTTGAAAAAGAAAAGCTAACAAAATGAAGCGTGATTTGTCATGGCTGCATTTTAGACTGTATCTGAGGACTGGCCATGCCCTGAGAAGACAGCAGGCTTTCTGAAAAAAAAAAAAAAAGATCCAAAGACATGTGCATGGGTGTGTGACACAGCCAAAGGCACAGGCACAAGTGTGTGACGCAGCCAAAGGCATGGGGTGTGACACAGCCAAAGGCACAGGCACAAGTGTGTGGCGCAGCCAAAGGCACGTGCACGAGTGTGTGACGCCTAGGATCAAAGACAAAGTCTTTGACTGTGACCTAGGGAATGAGGGTAACCAAATCATCTGGAAACTACACAAAGGTGCAGGGATGGCTCAGCAGTTAGGAGACTAAGGCTCCTCCAGAGGACCCAGGTGTGGCTCATAACCACCTCCAACTCCAGTCCCACGGGTCTGACACCCTTGTCTGGCCTCTGGGGGCACTTCATGCACACGATCTACAAATGCACATGCAGACAAAGCACAGATACACCTAAAATAATGTTTTTTATTTTTAAAAATAAATAATATGTAATTCTGGCCTCATCTTGGCATCATATTAAAGCATACCTAGCCAAGCCCTGCCCCAGACTGGATATATAGCAAAGGAAAAACTCGAACAATGGCCTTTTCGGTGGAGAGACCTTACAGTACTTAGGTGACCGCTCGGTACAACATACCGTGCTGAGCAAGACTGTCTAGGTCTGGGCCCTGCCCCACTGACGCCTACCTCACTGCCTACCCAACATCTACAATACGGCTGTGACACTGCCTACACCACAGCTTACTGTGAGGGTCAGTTGCTTCGATGGCCTTCAGACAGAAATCAGCACACATCCTTCTTGAAGTCAGTGCAGATATAATTCAGAAACAATACTCACAGGCTGCAGAGATGGCTCAGCAGTTGAAAGCGCTCACTGCTCTTGAGTTTGGTTCCCAGAATTTATGTTACAGGCTCATAACTGCCTGTAACTCCAGTTCCAGGGGAGTCTGATGCCTTTGCCACCATGGGTCCCTGCACACATGTACACATACCCACAGACACACACTCATAATTAAAAATAATAAAAAAATAAGCCTTTGCTGGGCGGTGGTGGTGCACGCCTTTAATCCCAGCACTCAGGAGGCAGAGGCAGACAGATCTCTGTCAGTTCGAGGCCAGCCTGGTGTACAGAGTGAGTTCCAGGACAACAGTCTCCAAAGCTACACAGAGAAACCCTGTCTTGAAAAACCAAAATAATAACAATAATAAGAAAATTTTACAATGAACCTTTAAAAGAGCTGCTTTACAAGAACCCAGAACCTTAACTTAAGCAACAAACCGCTAAGTGGCTTCATTGACTTGTGATTGAAGGTCTACTAAATTGCCTCAGTCTGGTGCTGATGCCCCTGGCATGACCCTTTCCATGTATAGACGAAAAGTTTTATTTTTCAGAGTTAGAGGCACTGAAATTGCATGGGTTCATATAAAACTCAGTGTTGATATTTAGAAATAGAAAAATAACTGATAAGTGGACAGCAAGAAGAGAAAGGCTTTGTTTGGATCATCCAGGCGCCACTTTCTTCTATTGTCCATTATCTGTTATTTGACAGTTCCCCCAGTGGAGAAACTACGACAATTCATGCAAGGCCGTAATTGGTCCTCAACATAAAAGTCCATATGAGAGGGCCGGTATGGGCCGAGGAGGTGGCTCAGTGGTTAGGAGCACTTGCTGTTCTTGCAGAAACCTGGGTTTGGTACTCAGAACCCACATGGCAGCTAACATCTGTAACTCCAATTCCAGGGGATCTGATGACCTCTTCTGGCCTTTGAGGGCACTGCACACACATGGTACACCATCATACAAGGAATACACATAAAATAAATAAATCTTGGCACAGAGAGGGAAGGTATAAAAAAAGACTAAAAGAGCCAAAGATGACAAGCTGTAGGCCTTGGTCACAATGGTTCCAGAGAGACATCATGTTTTCAAAGCCAAGAGTCTCAAACCCCAGGCTGAGCTGTGGCTGGCGACTGCCTGGGTCCTGTACCAGGACAGTCACATTAGAGGATGCCACTTGTTCTCCCTTTGCCTACAACTGCTACAACTCTTCTTACTGCTGCCAAACACTTCGAAGAGAAAGGCTACTAGGAACTAACTTCTTACCTACCCACAATCTACTCATGAGCAAACGGGTCCTTGCCAGCTGAATAGTGACACAACCTAGTATCCCAGCCTCCCCTACTGTAAATAACCTGCACATAAGATTAATGGGATCACGCTGGAGATATGGCTCAAAGGTTAAGAGCACTGGCTGCTGCTCTTCCACAGGTTCAATTCCCAGCAACCACATAGTGGCTCACAACCATCTGTAATGAGATCTAGTGCCCTCTTCTGGCGTGCAGGCAAATCACTGTATACATAATAAATAAATAAATAAATAAACTTTTTTGTTTTGTTTTTTAAGATTTATTTATTTATTTATTTATTTATTTATTTATTTATTTATTTATTTATTATGTATACAGCATTCTGCCTCCATGTATGCCTGCAGGCCAGAAGACAGTGACAGATCTCATTATAGATGGTTGTGAGCCACCATGTGGTTGCTGGGAATTGAACTCAGGACCTCTGGAAGGGCAGCCAGTGCTCTTATCCTCTGAGCCATCTCTCCAGCCCCATAAATAAACATTTTTAAAAAGCTTAATGGGATCAAACTTTCACATATCCATTCATCCACACATAAGATTATTATCTTTTTAACATAATAATACCTCAAGTTTTGTGGGGGAAAAAAAAAACCTCTAAAACAGGGGCTGGAGGTGGCTCAGAGGTTAAGAGTTGACTGCTCTTCCAGGGGACCAGGATTCAACTCCCAGCACCTACACGGCAGCTGACAACTGTCTGTAACTCCAAGATTTGACACCTTCACACAGACATACATACAGGCAAAAAGAACAATGCACATAAAACAAAAAATAAAATTTGGATTTAATAGAATGAGTAGGAAGAGGCAACTGAATTTCCCCTTAAGTACTTTAAATAAAGGACTCTAAATAACAGAGCAAAAGTGAGGGAAATGAGGAACGGTGGCATGAAAAGGCCTGTTCAGTTACATCCCTACATAGCTGGAAAGACTCGTGGTAGGAAGGAGCAGGTTCTTGATGTACTTCTGTAACACTTAAATTTTAATGACTTACTTTTTAAGCTTGAAACAACTTGAAAATAAAAATTCGAGATCAGCTAAATAACCTTCACAAGAGAATTTTGTTCCATTAAGCACCAAACATTAAGTTTTATTTCCTTAGCTTGTGTTTATTTTCCTATAATTTCCAAAACAGTATACTGAGGTCAGTGTGCTGTGGTAGCCTTAAATATTAAGAATGAGTGAATTAGCAAAGATCTGGCAACGAGAATAATGTGGAATTAATTCCTTGAAACACACCTGGGAACCAAGTCAAATGGAAAATTTGTGACTGAAATGAACACCTAGAGACGTTCATAACTATACATTTTTTGGTTTCTCCTCTTCAGTTGCTGGCCAAATCTGGTTAGAACTAATTGATATGAAGGCTGAAGCAACAACATGGAAGAAAGGAACAAAATGAAATCTCATGTCACTGTCTTCCGGCTGGCAGTGACCAGCACTGATTTCAGTTCCTCAGACCATGTGGTGGTTTGGATGCAAATGGCCCGCATAGACTCATTGGGAGTGGCATTATTGGAGGTGTGGCCTTGTTGGAAGAAGCTTGTTACTGTGGGGGCGGGCTCTGAGGTCTCAGATGCTCAAACCAGGCCCAGTGTCACTCTCTTCCTGCTCTCTGTGGATCAAGATGTAGAATTCTCAGCTACCTCTCCAGCATCATGTCTGCCCGAGCGCTGGCTAGCTTCCTGCCATGATGGCAATGGACTAAATCTCTGAACTGTAAGTCAGTCCCAATGGAATGTCTTCCTTTACAACAGTTGCCGTGGTCATGGTGTCTCTTCACAGCAACAGAAACACTAAGATTTCTCCTGTGCAAAACCAAAGCACTGTATATCCAGGGCTGGTGAGCTTGCCTAGCAGTTAAGAGCACTTTCTGCTCTTGTCTGCCTCTGTGGGTACCAGGTGTGCACAGAGTGCACAAACATACCTGCCAACAGGACACTCACACATCAAAACAAATTTTACAAAGTTTTAAACACTGTATTCTCTAACAAGCAACGCCAACCTTTGATACCACAGTTCTACGCTCTGCTTGTATAAATTTGCCACTTTAGAATCCATACAAAGGTGAACTCAGGCAGCGTGTCTTCTGTGTCTGGCTTATTCCATTCAGATCCTAAAACAATAACCTCCATGTTCATCCACACTGTTAAAATGGCAGGATTCCCCCCCCAACACACATACCCTTGGCTTTGTTTTTGACACACTCTTACTATGTAGCCCAGGCTGTCTTGAAACTATCAGCAATCCTCCTGTCTCCTCCTCCCGAGTTCCTGAGTGCTGAGATTAGAGCTGAGACACACACTGTTCTCTGCTGCTGTCAGGCCTTTAACCAAGAATGAGCAACCTCATTTGTATACATCACTGTTTTTCAACCTGTGGGTCATGACCCCTTGGGGATCGAATGACCCTTTCATGGGGACAGACCCCCTAAGACCAACAGAAAATATAGATATTTCCATTACAGTTCATAACAGAAGCAAAGTCACAGTTATGAAGCAGCAACGAAAATAATTTTATGGTTGGGGATCACCACAATATGAGGAACTATTTCAGCATTTGGAAGGTTAAGAACCACTGCTCTACATTTAAATCCTACAACTTCAAAATTCAACTCAAATGCCACCTCTTTCAGCTTCACTGAAAGTACTGGCTTCTCCCCTGGAACGCCCTCAGCAACTTTATGAACAGTGCCGTCGGCTTACTGTCTATACATCGCTACACTGGTCTGCGCAGGGTCTCTTTCACTGCCTTGGACACTAGAACCTGGGTTCATCCATATCCTACGTAGTCCTCTGTACATGGTGCAGCCTACAGTGGGTTTGCTGAGTTCAACTGCACATAAGATGCACGAGGAAGCCAAGTTTTGTAGGTGATGGAGTCTCTTTTAAATCTAGAACACAGCACTACATCCTCTAAGAAAAGCTACGTATGGGCAAGCCAGATGACTCCGTGGGTAGACTGCTCTTGCTGCCAAACCTAACAAACTGAGTTTCATCTCTCACAAACTGTCCTTGGACCTCCGCATGTGCCCTGGTAGCACAAGTGTGTGTGCGCATGCATGCCTAATAAGTTAAAAAAAATAGTGTGTACTATATAATCCTTTCCTATTTTGAATAAGGCAGATTTATATAAGAAGGTATTTTGACTCACATATATTTGAGGAACAATGAATTCAATGAAGATGAAAAAAAACCAAATAGTCCATTAACCTTTCCACTCTGTGCCTAATCAGGCATTTGAGGTTTGAAGGATATTGTCCAGACCTGTCTCTTTCAGAACTTTGTGACACACTGTGTGACAGGCAGGCCCTGACTTGCCCTCTACATTCGGCATCACATTCATAAGAAAACCCAAGAGGATTTGAAGAAGAAACCTGCTAGGTGAGACTCTATGAAGTAAACAACTCACCTGATTAAGTAGGAAACCCACACTTAAGTCCAAGACTATTTGCTTCCCAGATTCCTTATTTCTCAAAGAGCTGCCACTCAATCAGACCCAAATTTAGCCCACACTATTGTTCCTCCATCACCAACGTGGAATGGAAATGAGAATTCAAAGAGATAGAATGTAAAACTTCCCAAAGATGATGTTCAGTCTGGTCACCTGGGAAAAGAAAGCAGATGTGTGGCCCTCCTCTATTGCAGGGGTGGGGGTGGGGTGGAGAAGGAGTCTGGGGGAGGGGAGGGAAATGACAGTCGGGATGCAATATGCGTGAGAAGAATTTAAATAATAATAATAATAATAAAAGAAAAAAAGGTGGCCCTTCTCTACTCTCAGGGAGAGGGTACCTGGGGGGAGGGGAGAGGAGTAGAGACTGGGGGAAAGGAGGGGAGAAAAACCAGTCAAGATGTAATGTATCTGAGAATAAAAAAAAATAACAATAATAGCTCCATAGCTACTGAGAAACTCTGTATCAAAAACCAAAAACAAAACAAAATAATTATAATAAACCTGGGCAGTAATAATTCACGCCTTTAATCCCAGCACTCAGGAGGCAAAGGAAGGCAGATCTCTGTGAGTTGAAGGCCAGCCTTGTCTACAGAGCAAGAATTCTACGACGGACAAGGCTATTACACAGAGAAACCCCATCTCAAAAAAACACCGATAAATAAATAACTAAAAATAAAATAAGAACGAAGGGGGCCTTCCTCTGTTCTCTGCTGTCCATCACTCTCCAGCAGCAGAAAGAAGGTCAGTGCAACCAGAGCTCATGCAACCTGCCCTGAGGGGCAGACTGGGGAGACCTCTCTAGGAAGGAGGGTGTCAGGCAGTCAATTATGCAAAGGGAGATCAGACCCCGGCATTAGACAGTGTCAAGGGCACCTGGGCAGAAAGAGCATTGTCCCTCGGGGCTCTCAAGGCTTGCTTTCCCCATCCATCGCGTACAAGTGGGGAAGGTCGGATTCTATTTCATTGTTCCTAGACAGCTGGTGCACTCACAGCCATCTGCCTCACCCCAAATGGGACAGGCTCAAATGATAGAACACAGAAACCCAGTACATCAAAGGATACACATCAGCTTAGATAGACTTCTGAGGAGAGCGTGCCAAGGAATTCAGTCTAAGAGGGGTCAGTGTCCAGGGGCCTGGCACTTAGGCCTATGAGGCTTCAAGGACTTGTCTCCCCAACAGCTCTCAACATTTGGCTTTAGGGACTCAACCAGAGGATGTTATTACAATAGGACACAGTCTAAGAAAGGAGCGCCTAGTTGCTGGTAACCAGAGCTGATGAAGAAAGAACCTTTTCAGCTGAGTAGGTCAAATTCTGATGAAGGCTTTACTATCCTCAGCAGACCCCTACTTCAGGGACAGAGGCAGTTTCTGATGCTGGAACTTCCCCTGGCGAAGCTCAGGAGACAAGCCTTCTAGCCTCGCTGTCTTCCAGATGGCCAGTTTCACACCCAGCTGAAGATGTTGCGTAGCTAAGGGATGCATTCTCATGAGCTTGCTACAGTTAAAACCTCTCCATAGGAGCACAATGCCTGCGTTGTTGTTTTAGGAATTTGTGAGTGGCTAAAAATGGTTGATACTGCTAACCCTTCATGCGGGCTTTTACAAGTGCCTGGAGGCACCTGTCAGAGTCAGAGGACCCAAAGCATGCTAATGTCACCATGTTCTGGATGGGAAGAGTCATGAAATTTGAATATGCATATACAGAATGCCATTTTTTTTCCAATTTTCCTTACCTCTAGCCTCTCTTTCCTACACCCCAGACCACCCAGCTTTGTTAATCATAAATACTAAGCCATATCCTTGAACAGAAATGGCTGAGGCCTGCTCTCCTGACTCCACACACTTGGCTTCCTCATGAATAAATTCTTCCTGTTTTGAAAAGCTCATCATTTTGATGAGTGGGTGGTGTCACACGCCTCTAATCCCAGCACGTGCGAGGCAGAGGCTGGCAGATCTCCGAGTTTGAGGCCAGCGTGGTCTACAGAGCGAATCACAGGACAACCAGGACTACTCAGAGAAACCCTGTCTAGAAAAACAAATAAATAAAAAAGGAAGAAAGGAAGGCAGGAAGGAAGACAAGCTCATCATTTTAATCCAGGCATAGTGGTGGATGCCTATAATCCCAGCACTAGAAACGAGACAGCATGATTGCTTCTATGTGTGAGGTCTGCCAGGCACTGGGACTAATTGAATGAACCTATCAGAAAAACATACAAAAAAAAATCCTCATTATTTCCATGACTGACATGCTATATGGCAGGCAAAATGAACCTGGTTTGGTAACACTTGGGTCCTCGCTACTGATCTTCCAGAACTAGCTCCCTGAGAGGGACGGTTGAGTGGGTAAGGGTATTTGCCACTGTGCCTGATGATCTGAGTTCAATCCCTAGAATGTACAGAGCAGAAGGACAGTTGTACCAACTCCTGGAAGCTGTCCTCTGATCTCCACGCAGGTATGAACCATGAACCATGGCATGTACACACACACACACACACACCAATCAACCAATGAATAAATAATTTAGGAACAAAGAGAACAGAGTCCTTGCCAAGGGAAAAGTGGCGTAATATAGCTTATTTCCTCAAGGTTGGACCTGACTCCTTCCACCACCTCGCAGCTGAGTGCCTATGTGACAACAAGCCTGTAATATTTCTCCTGGAGGGAGGGGACAGGCTTAAGAGTCCCCTCGTAAAACTCATAAGGCTCCTCTCCCTTAGATTCCAGCTGTGACTACGTCAGAAGAAAACAATTGTCTGGAGTGTGTTTTCCTAGTGGTGTGCCTACCGGAGTCACCCATCTCCTGTAATTAACCCCGATAAACTCATCAGTCCAGCAACCAGGACTTGGATGGAATCCCTTCATTGGTCCATCGGTGCCCTCTCTATCTATAAACAAACATTTACTTACATCTCCTCAGGGGGGAAAAAAAATCACACAGCACTATAGTTTACTGGAATTCAGCACTGAAGGCCTCCAGGCCTAGCACGCTGCCGTACCAACCAGGCCCTGAGGTCCACCCAAAATAATGTCACCCTTCAAAAATTAATAAAGAAAAACTCTGAAGCAGATTGTATACGTGCCATTCAGAGGCTCAGGTGACAAACATCACCCTTGGGTTACTGCTTTGGAACACCTTGCAATGGCACATCCTGCCCTAGTCGCTCAACCCCACTGCCCGTCGCAGTACCCATCCGCTTCCACCTAGGAAAGGTCAAAGGCGAATGCTGAGCAGGGCTTTTTCCACTCCCTTTGTTTATTTTTACTCCGCGTACCTCCTCTGGAAACAGCATAGTGGTCCAAGGACTCTGACCTAATTCCTTATCTGGCTTTAATCGGATTAAGCCAAAGGATAGCTCACAGCTCTTACCACTGCCCAAGTACGCCATCAAGACCATGGAAAGGGATTCCTAAGCAGTACAAGGCTAGCTCGTTTTGTCGAATAGGTGGGGTCTCAGGCCGCATGGCGCTTAGGGCTCCAGCCCACAATGTGATTTAGCTGATGCTGCCAGGGAAAGCAGTGTTTTCCAGGAGTCACGAGTGAATACTGGGCAGCTACTCGGAACCATCCCAAGAGTTCTGAGATTCCAGTGACTGCACGGAAAATGACAACCTGCTGTGGTCACCAAAGGCAAAGAATAAGGCTAAATTCCTGCTCACAGTGAGGAGAGGAAGGCTCGCTATTTCCAGCAAGGTAGAAAGAGGCCGCTTCACACCTGAAGAATGTACCATGAGGGGCTGCAGAGATGGCTGCAGAGATGGCCGGGCAGTGGTGGCGCACGCCTTTAAACCCAGGACGTGGGAGGCAGAGACAGGCGGATCTCTGTGAGTTCAAGGCCAGACTGGTCTATAGAGAGAGTTCCAGGACAGGCTCCAAAGCTACAGAGAAACCCTGTCTGGAAAAACTAAAAAAAAAAAAAAAAGAGCACTGGCTGCTCTTGCAGAGGACCCGGGGTTCAATTCCCAGCACCCACACGGCAGTTCTGTAACTTCAGTTCCAGCAGATCCAACACCCTTACATAGACACAAATGCAGGCGGAACACCAACGATGCATATAAAAAAATAAATAAATCTTGAAAATAAATCTAAAAGGTAAAAGGGTACATTAAAAAAGATAGAAGAATGGACCATGCTAAAGGCCGCTTCAAAGACCTCAGTTTCAATGTATGGCGGACTGTGGGAGGCTACTTACATAGCACTTAGATTACACTCGGAGCTACAGATCAGGGCAATGTAAAGTATACTGGAAGATATATTCAGATTGTATGTTTAGTGTTGAGAGATGTCAGCATCTGAAGATGCCCAAGTCCCTCAGGTAAGATTGGTGTGGCATTTGCATATGACCTCAGGTACTCAGGGCATCCTCTCACGAAGCCTGAAGACAGACGTGACACCACCAGCTCGAAAGTAAAAACCACATAAGCAGTGACAGTACTGGTTTCCCCTGGGAATTCTCTGCTAAAACACCTGTTGATCATTACCCGAGCAGTGCCTGACACAGACAGGTGTGGGC
>PVIU01024965.1:0-24579 GCA_004026605.1 Ondatra zibethicus
TGGGCATCTCTTGGGTATATTCCCAAGAGTGGTATTGCTGGATCCTGAGGTAGGTTGATTCCCAATTTCCTGAGAAACTGCCACACTGATTTCCAAAGTGGTTGCACAAGTTTGCATTCCCACCAGCAATGGATGAGTGTTCCCCTTACTCCACATCCTCTCCAGCATAGGCTATCATTGGTGTTTTTGATTTTAGCCACTGAATGCTCTTTCTACAAAACCTCAGACTGCATCCTCAGTCTCATGTGATCTGTTTCCTCCCGCCTTATAGTCCTCTCTCCACCCAGTCCTGTCACTCCCGTCTCCACCTCCCTAGTGCTGGGACTAAAGGCACGGGATCCCAACCACTGGGATCACCTTTGTGTGAGCTCTGTTTCTCTTTCAGACAGATTCGACCTTGTGTAGCCCCCGGTGGCCTTGAATTCACAGAGATCCCTCTGCCTCTGTCTCCCAAGTCCTAGGATTAAAGGTGTATGCCTCCACTGCCTGGCCTCTATGGCACTTTGACCTTCAGGCAAGCTTTATTTGTTAGATTACAGATAAAATAGCACTACATCTCTCAAATGAGGTCATGATTTATTCTTTTAGTAAAGAATACATTTAGATAGGAAATGAAACTCGAAGAAAGATCAGTCAGCATGATCTTATAAGAAGACTTTAAACAAACTGAGGTTCCTCGCCTCTTTAAAAGCAGTTATCTTCCTGTGCAAGGTATCAAGTTTATCTCCTAGAAATCTTCAAATTCTTCTTCTACTGCTAGCATTTGAAAGTCAAATTTTAAAAATTACATTAAGTTATTTTAGGAAGGAACAGAAGGAGCTTTTACTTATTCCCTAAGCACCTCGGTTATAACATGAGGCGTCTCAGAAGTAGATATGAATGTTTGTTTAGGTTTCATAAGATACTAGACTTGCTTAGGGACCCCAAATGATTGTTTTAACCGATGAGATCATTCCTGAGGGATCATGGAACAACACAGTAAAACAGCATAGTGGCAGGGTGAAGTTTTTACCAAAGCACTAAGCAGAAAATGAGAGAGAGAGAGAGAGAGAGAGCGAGAGAGAGAGAGAGAGAGAGAGAGAGAGAGAGTTAGAGTTCCTCTAGAGCAGTGGCTCTCAGCCTTTCCTAACTCTGAGACCCTTTAATACAGTTCCTCATGTTGTGGTCACCCCCAACCGTAAAATTATTTTTTGCTACTTCATAACTGTAATTTTGCTAGTTATAAATTGTAACGTAAATATCTGATAAGCAGGACATCTTATATGTAACACCTAAGAAAGGGTTTTCATATTCTTTTATTTTTCATTCAAAAATTTACACTTCCTCCCCTTCTCCCAGTCTCCTCCCGCTCCCCCACCACTCCTCCTCCCTCCCCCTGCTTCCTTAAGAGGGGGCAGTCATGGAGTCATGACCCACAGGTTGAGAACTGCTGTTCTAATGTTCTAAGTTATTTATTCTACTAAGTATTAAAATAAGGTTAGAACTGCGTGTCGTTCCAGCTCTCTAGGACTTGATTTCTTCTTCAGTAAAACAAGGGACTTAAGTTGGATGACTCTTAGATATCTTGTAAATTTAATACCCTGGGACCCTGCCAGGACAACCGTCCCCCTCGAAGCTCTATGAGGTCACATGAAACACAAACAATGGATTAGCTTAAAGCATCTATTTATGTTTGAGACATGACCTCGCTATGTGGGAGAACGACCCCAGACACATGGTCCTCGGCCTCTACCTGCCAAGCATTTGGATTGTGAAGGTGCACCACCATGCTTATTGCTGCTACCTAAACTTAGAACTAAATATATTGTCCTAACTGGGCTAAATCTTTTAAAGAAACTGTAGTACTGATGGTAGAGCTGATGGAATTTGAATATTCCTTGGTGACAGACAAGCAGCATAATAAGAAGATAATAAAAACAGGTCATATGTGCATATGCTTAAAAAACAACACTTAACCATAAAGATTTGGCACTTATGACTCAATAGCAATCTCCTACTGTCATAAAGAAATAATATTATCTTTGATAAAAGTGGCCCCTGCCCTGTTAGGCTCTTTCATGGGAGAAACTTTTTTTTTCCTCCAAGACAGGGTTTCTCTGTGTAGCTTTGGAGCCTGTCCTGGAACTCACTCTGTAGACCAGGCTGGTCTCGAACTTGCAGAGATCCAACTACCTCCTGAGTGCTGGAATTAAAGGAGAGTACCACTATCTCCCAGCCATGGAAGAAACTCTTTACCATTGGCTGCATCAACTACCAACCAAGCTGCAGTCATTGGAGCAACAGGCACAGCTGCTGTCATTGTTGACAACTCCCAGCATAAGGAAGACGTCTATGTATGCAGTGTGACCGTCCCCTGATCAGGCAGGATTTTGGCCTGTCAGACACCAGCTTCAACAAAATACCACTTACCAGGGTAGGGGCATGGGGATTAGAAAAACGAATAAAGGGAACATAGACACAAGTGAAAATAATAAAACAGAAACATAGGATAGTACTGGGAGGGAGTTCCAGTGAATACTGAAATTGCCTGCATTTAATTTCCAATTTCTTAAAATACTCTAATCCCAAAAGGTAGGAGTAAGATAAAAAGCTGCATTAACATAATACAGGGAAATTCTTAGTTAAACGTTCTGTTGCTAGAACAAGACAAATAACACTCATACCCTCAACCAAAACATTCTGGAGGCAAACTACTCCCTGGGTAGAATCCATTGTCATCTCCTTATGGGGGGGTAGGAACTTAGTTGGATCCTTAGACTTTTGTTTGGGGTAGAAATGCATCTACTTCTCTCTATTCCTGAAATACAAGGTCTGGACATTAGCCACACCTGTTGACAATAACCTCGAGAGAGCAGAACTCTCTGTTCTAAATCTGGGTGGGATCTTTATTTAAGGTAGAAACAGACAATAACCTTGAAGGAACAGAAGTCGAGTTCCAACTCCCTGACCTTTGGTCCAGGTGGAAGGGCAACAACTCTGAGCAAACTGAAACTCTCTGACCTTCAGACAAGGTGGAAACAGGCTCACATTTTTGGGCCTCCACACTGGCCTGTGTTTCCAGCCTCCCATTACAGTGACAAATAGCTGAGATAATCAATCAATTTAGAAAGGAGAAAAGGTTTATGGGTTTTTAGCCCATGGTTGGTTAGCCTCAATGTCTTTTGAGCCCATGGTGAGAAGCCCATCATGGTGGGAACTCAGGGCAGAGTGAGGTGTTCATGTCTTGGGGGCTGGGAGGTAAATAGAGATGGGAAGAGGGGCTAGAATTCTGTTATCCCCAGGGGCATGCCTTCTGTCACCTAATTTTCTCTCACTAGATCTTGCCTCCTGAAGGTTCCCCACATACCCCAATAGTGCCCAGTCTCAGAATAGAGACCTTTGGGCATCCAGTTTCAAACTACAGCATAGTGTGGGTATGCACACTGTTCCCTTGTCACCATGGGCTCCAAAATACAGATGACACTGTTGTCTGTAAGCTCAGGTATTTCTCATTCACCCTCTTTGGAAGGTATATTACTCAGGGTTATCTAGAGCGACTGAACTTACAGAATGAATCTCTCTATATATACATGCTGCAGTCCAACTAATCCAACAATGGCTGACTGTGAACAGAAAGTCCAAGAATCCAGCAGTTGCTCAGTACCACAAAGCTGGGTGTCTCAGTGGGTCTTCTGTAAATATCAGAATTCCAAAGAAGACTCTAATGCCAGTGAAAGATGTGTTAGCAAGGCGAGGGTAAGCAGGCAAAGATCAAAAGCGTCCTTCTTCCATGTCCTTATAGAGGCTTCCAGCAGAAGGTGTGGCCCAGATTTAAGGTGTGTCTTCAAGATCCAGATCAAAGATGTGTGTCACCCTGCCTCAAAGGTTCAGACTAGAAGTGGATTCACCCACTTCACACCAAACAAAAAAGTCTCTCTCAGGTGTGCCCCCTGGATTGTAGTTCATTCTAGATGTAGTCAAGTTGACAACCAAGAATATTCATCACAGAAGGGATGGATAAAGTCCTTGTCTTCTACTCCACCTCCCAAGGACAAGGACCATTATCATTTGCTTTCAGAGCAAATGAAATATTCTTTCCATTGAGTTCAAAAGTTAAAACACTAAAGGCCTTTTGAAAATCCATATGGAAACCTACTACTGTAGAAGCTTCTTAAAACACATATTTGTACATACATACATACATACATGCATACATACATACATAAAACACACAATGAATTTAAGTAGAGTCACCATGTAATGAGGGAGTCACTGCCCAACTAAACATCTTCTGCTACCAAGTAAGCCTCCAGTGCCAGAAATGAGATATATCTTGTCCAATCATTGGCTCAAAGGACCCCATGGAAACTCCCAAACATCACAAGCCATTGCTAAAGGGGCTGCTTACCCTCCATTTCCTGACAGTAAGATCCTTATGTTGAAGACACCACTTGCTTATGTCATTGAACATGAAGAAATGGAGTTGGTGCCCAGCCAGAAGCTTCTCCCATGCTGACTAGTGTTCATGGTGCTGTGTGTCATTCTACCAGAGGAGAAAAGTAGTGATCAATATCACACAGCTACAAACCCTGATGCATACAGCAGTGATCTGGCTGCAAGATACGCCAGTGCAGTAATGGTATAAATGTTATGGGAGTAACCAACCACTTTTAAACATTGAAT
Organism: Ondatra zibethicus; assembly: GCA_004026605.1. NCBI lineage: Eukaryota > Metazoa > Chordata > Mammalia > Rodentia > Cricetidae > Ondatra > Ondatra zibethicus. The sequence continues at coordinate 4,663 of PVIU01024965.1, forward strand.
TTAAGACCCACTCCATGAGATGGAACCCATGCCTGATACAATGTAAGGGGCCAAGAACCTGAAACTAGAAAGGTCATAAACCTAGGGGAAAGTTCACTTTTATGAACATAGAAATAAAATGGCCCCTGATGACATACTGCTGTACACATAGTTCAGTACATCATTCAGCCTTAATCAGAAGAAGTTTCTTCTTTCAGTAGATGGAAATTAAAACAGAAATTCACAACTGGGCAATGTGAAGAAAGTGAAATACTTTGGATAACTAAGCCCTAAATGTGATGTCTTTATTAAACCCTTCCCTCAAGACTCAGGGATCAATGTGGAAGAGGAAATGGATGACTTCAAGGAAGCAGCATCTTCCAGACACAAAAGAGCTGAAGCACATATTAATGCACAGAGACTGACAGCACGCATAAGACCTGCATAGGTTCAAATCAGACAGAATCCTAGCATGAAGAAGGGCACAAAGTGTCACACCTAACCCAAAAGCCATTTGCAGTTGATAACTTCTGGGAAAATCAATTTTCTCCAATAGACTGTGGTACTGGGCATATCAACCACACTCCAGCACAGACCCCATACCCAGGAGTAGCTGGCCAACACAAAACATAATACATGTTATTTTTGGGTGTGTTCTTTTGTTGGTGGCTTTGGTTTTTTTTTTTAAGTTATTGTGGGTTTTTTGTTTGTTTTGATTCTTACATTTTTTTGTTTTGTTTTTGAGGGAGAGAGAGGAAGAACATGAAGCTGGATGGGTAGGGGGTGGGAAGGAGTTAGGGGAGGGGAAAGAATATGATCAAAAGGTCAAATATGAAAAGGTATTGCATGAAAAAATTAATAAAAAGTAAGCTAAGGTACAGAATGGGAGGTTAGGGTTGGGGCATGGGTATGCTCAAGATAGATTGTATACATGTATGAGATGGTAAAAGAATAAATATTATTTTTAATATTAATTTTGTTTTTAATTATGTGACTATTGTGCACATGAGTGCAGGGTGCCCACAGAGCACAGAGGTGATCAGTTTCCCTGGAGCGGGGTTTATAGACTGTGTGATCCATGCAGCTTGGGTCCTGGAGTCAAACTCAGTTCCTCTGCAAGAGTAAGGCATTCTCCATAGCCTCTAAAAACTATTCTTTAAAGAATAATTAAAATGAAAAGTAAATTAAATCTAACTGGACATTGACTGACAGATTTTCAGGTGTTAATAGCTAAGAAACAGCATAAGAAATGAGAATACCCTACTCATTCAGTTCACTTTTCCAGGAAAATCTGAGGGACAAAGACAGTGACACACACAGCAAATAAAGAAGCACGGGACCGAACCCCAACTACTAAAGAGCTCCTGTAAGTTATGTAGGACCCCCGAGTCTCCTGCTGAGTTTGCTGAGATTGAAGAGAATCAGAGCAGATGAGGAAGCTATTCCACGTATGTGTGTGTAGATGAGTGTGTACAGGTGTGTGCGTACATAGATGAGTGTGTACAGGTATGTGTGTACATAGGTGAGTGTGTATGTGTGTGTACACGTAGATGAATGTGTACAGGCATGTGTGTAGATGAGTGTGTATAGGTGTGTGTGTGACAAAGATGAGTGTGTACAGGTGTGTGTATAAATGAGCGTGTAAGGCATGTGTGTGAAGATGAGTGTGTACAAGTGTGTGTATATAGATGAGGATGTACAGGCATGTGTCAGGCATGTGTATAGATGAGTGTGTACAGGTGTGTGTATAAATGAGAGAATGCAGGCATGTAGATATGTAGATGAGTGTGTGTATAGATGAGTGTCTAAGTCGTGTGTGTAGATGAGTGTATACAAACGTGTTTATAGATGAGTGTGTACAGGCATGTATGTGTGGATGAATGTGTGCAGGCATGTATGTATGGATGAGTGTGTACAGGCATGTATTGTAGATGGGTATGTATAGTCATGTGCGTGTGGATAAGTGTGTACAAATGGGTGGGGTTGCACATGTGTGCGTGCAGAGGTTACTCTCAGGTGCTGTTCCTCGGGAGTGGCCATCTCGTTCTTGCAGACATGGTACCAAGGCCCTCTGAGTTGTTTGCATCCTCAGTGTTGAGGTCCTGTGGGAATTTTAACCCTTTCGAGACCATGGTCACACTAGTCCTAGGATATGGATGGGAAAATGTTTTAAAATGTGATGTCATACCCATATCCTATAGTCTATGTTCTAGTGATTCAGCCAGCAATCTATCTATCTATCTATCTATCTATCTATCTATCTATCTATCTATCCATCCATCTATCATCTATCCATCTATCATCTATCATTTATATATAATTTATCATGTATAATTTATCTACCATATACCTATCATCTATTACGTTTTAGTTCCACTTTCTATTACTGAGATAAACTACTCCAATTAAAGTAACTTAGGGAGGAGTTTATTTAGCTGGTGATTCTTGGTTACAGTCCATCGCCGTGAGAGGTCAGGTAACAAGCAACTGAAGCAGCAGTCACCTCATAACCAAGTACTTGGCAGTCAGAGCCATGAATGCTTTAGCAGGATTGTTGAAGAGAGCTGGTGACAAAGCTCAGCAGGTGCAGGGGCGCCACCAAGCCTCACTACCAAAGTTAGATCCCTGGAACCTACATGGTGGAAGGAGAAAACTTTTGACCTCTGTACATGCTATGGCATGCCATGCGCCCACACCCTTACCCCCACTCCCAAATAAGTAAGAATATAACAAAAAAGAACTGTCGAAGGATGCTGAGCAGCTGCTTTAGATAACCATGAGTTTGTAATAAAAGCAGAACTGCAGGACTTAGTCCCCATTAATTTGGACTGTTTTATTAAACCAACTCAAGGTCTCACTTTTTTTTCCTATTCAAAGAGCTGACATTTGGTTAGGGATGGACAGTGATCAATGAATGAGCAATATTTACACAGGTTGAGGGCAGGTTGGCTATTAAATAAGGGCCCAATCTAGATATAGGGATCACAGAGACTTGAGAGTTAAGATTCCTGCCCATGGGCCCATAGCCTGAGCTGGATGTGCTTTGATGGGAAAAAAATGCAGGAAAGCAAAGCCGCCTAGACAGTTTTCATACTAAAGAAGAAATCAGCCTTCCTCCCCACAGAAACCACTATCTTCTTCATTGGAGACCATGGAACAGCCGCACTCCAGTGGGTGGCCAGGTGCCAGGGCCTGGTGCTCTCCCGGTAAGGCTGCTGAGCAGGGTTAAAGGAAAGATAGCCCAAGAGACCTGCTGCAGGCACACCCAAGCCCACTGGATCAAGAGGCTACAAAAACAGGGCTCCCCTTAATGAGCTATTTTTGCGCTTGGTTAAACCAAAGGCCGCTCCAGGAGTCTGGTGACTGAAAACCCTTCTTGCCATTGTATGGAGCAACGCAAGTCCTTTCTATCCACTCCTGGGGGTGCTAAAAAGGGGGTGGGGGTCGGGCTTTCCAAGTCTTCATGAGAGATGTGGATTTTAGGATGACCTTAGGGCACACAGAACTAATCAGGTGAAAACAATAAGAAAATGAGCCCCGACAGTCAGCAAGTATCTGAAGACTTTATCAAAAAGAATTAGAAAGGGACCAACTCACTGGATAGTGCCTGCAGAGGATCAAATCTGCAAGGTGGCATTGTGTGGCTGGGATTAAATTATTTATTCATTGTTAATTTATTTATTTATGTATGTGCAAATGACTTGCTGCTGCAGGTGCTGGGGGGCTGCTGAAAAGGCCGGGTTTTTATGTCCAGGCCTAGAATATTGGTCCATTTAACTCATTCTTCCCTTAAGGCGATCAGGACCGACTTTAATTTAAGGCGAGAGAGGAGGGAAGCCATATGTGTTCAGGGGATGACGCAGGACTTGAGCAATACTAAGGACCCTCACATTTCAGATTCATTCAAGCCTCTGGGGTAAGGCTCCATGCAGTTTAATGTCCAACGAATTAGCAAATGAATGCTTATGTCAATATGTGAGAAACCCCTGATTAGTCTAAACAGATAAAAAGCCTCCAGGGAACTCGAGAGAAAATGCGAGCTCTTTTTCTTTGCCTTTTGGTTAATTTAATTTAATTTTTAAAAGACGCCCCAGTGTGTCTGAACTTCCATGGAAACCTGTACACATACAAAAAAAAAAAAAAAGGTGGGGGTGGGCAGGCTAATGGGTCCTTGATCTTGTACATGGATTGAAATTGTCTCATTGTGACTACTGGCAAAAATAAGAGGGTTGATTCAGCCATTCTCTGGTCATGTTCACTATTCAATAGTGTCCTGACCAAACTGAAAAGCAGAGAATCCATCCTCACCTCCTAGACACGCCCAAGGAGTCAAAACAAATAATGACCCTGGACGTATAATACCAACATAGCTTGTAAGGGAAACCTAGAGGTGACATCAAATAATGCTCTTATTTTCTCTAGGTTTAGGCAAATAATGGTCATCCTATGTGTTTGCTGACCCAGCACAGTGGGGATGCTGTGCAGGACTTGACCTCTGGGGAGAGAAAACACAAGAACTCAGCATGGGGGCTTCAGAGAAGAAACCGCCAGGGACATCAGCCCCATGAATGCTCTTTAAAAGAGAAGTGTGGCGGCAAAGTCCCTGGAGGAGACCCTTGTGTGAATTGGTAAAGATGACTTGTAAGTGTCTTGACTTCGGACGGACATACCATCTTTCACAGCATCGGGCTGAATAGCAAGGTGATTGATACTTCTCTTGAGTTACAAAGAGGTGAGCTTACCCAGAAAAAGACAAATAAGATAAAATAAAATAAAAAAGAAAGGGAATTTAAAACCCAATAGCAGGATTTTCTTTTGTGTATATGATTGTTCGTGATCCTTGAAATAGGATATATTAGCATGCAAGTAAATCAACAAATTCCAAAGGAGAAGGTGTGTAGGACTTTTCTATGTTTCATTATTAGCTCATTGTCCACCAGTTTGACAGTTGTAGGTATTAAGTACCAACTGCTGAAAGAATAAAAATCTCACAAGGTAGGGACACTGGGAAAGGGGGATAAATAAGGACCAAGGATAATGACATGTATGAAAATGTCATAACGAAACCCATTGTTCCTATGCTGATTTTAAAACAATGAATAAAACCATCAAAGTAACTTCTGTCCTCATGATTCTTGGGATTTACCCAAGATAGTCTGAAGTGAGTAGCCAGTAACCCAAACATATGAGTACTCTGAATTCGTTAGGTGTGTGTTTGACTTCTGAATTTTATAATCATTGTTTATATCCCCAAACTGTGTTTTGCTGGAGAGACACTGTAATATGATATAGAACTAATGCTTTCCCAGCTGCAATACGGATAGTGCTTGAGGTAATAAAGTTGCCATGTAACTTTTTCCAATAATGAAGAGACAAGTCCTTCTCCCAACTATTTCAAATTGATAAGCATTTTACTTTAATGCTCATTAAAATAAGAGAATGATTAATATTAAGTTAAGAAAATAGAGGAGTAAATATAAAGATCTATGTTATTATGCCCAGGAGCACAACAATTTACTACTCCTGATAACTTAGTTATGATTTCTGGCTGTGCAACCCTGCAGGCTCCCCTGCTGGTGTGGGGGACCGCAGAGGGTAGAAGACAGACAGATATGCCATAGAGATTATTTAGTGAGTATTTTGAGAGGGGATAAGGGTAACAGGCTATGGAGGGGAGAGAGAAAGGGAGAGAGAGAGAGATAAAGGGACAGAGAAAGAGGAAAGAGGAAAGAGGAAGAGGGGAAGGGAGAGGCAGAGACTGCCTCTTCAGAAGAAGGACAGACAGAGAGAGAAAGAGGAAGAGAGGAGGTGGAGATCAGCTTGCCTCAGGGAGATTAGGAGTGGGCGGGGCTTGCCTCTTAAAGGGACAGGGTGCCCAGGTGACAGGACAGGCCAGCATAATTATAACATTTTCTCAGCGACCAGTTTGAAATAGTGCATAGATGGGCTGGATTTTGTGCTCTGGGATTGGTTGGTTTTGAACCCAGGGATTAGTTGGTTTTGTGATCAGCTGGTCAAGGGTAAAGTGTGTTTCTTTGAATCTGGTTTCAGGGACAAAGCATGTTTCTTTCACTGGCCCCTTTTAACATTTTGGGTCTGATTTCTTTCAGGGTCAGGGTGTTGCTTTCATAAGCTCTGGATTCAGAGACATGTGTTTATTTGGCTCTGGTGTCAGAGTCAGGGTGTGTTTCTGTGGTTCCAGTTTTATGGCTAAGTCTATGTCTTTCACTGCCTCTGGTTTCAGGGTCAGGGTGTGTTTCTTTGACTGGCCCTTTTACCCTACACATAGGGCTTCAATAACCACGGAGGACCCTCAGGAGTGACTCTAGGTAGCCAATCAAGTAAGTTCTCTGTCATTTTTTAAAATCAATAGCTCAAGTAAAATTTTATCCTTCTCAAAGATCTCTGATGTACTTTGACAACTGAGGGGATTTGCCAGTTTAAAAGAACAACCTTACAAATTTCAGTGTAACTTCTTATTATGTCTAATAAAAGGTGTTTTAAAATATGCAAATACAAGTTATTAAAGCATGTACCTACAAGTTATAAAGGCCTAAGGAAAAATGCAAGTTACCAAATTTCTCTCTCATTATGTTGCCATTCATAGTCTTAACATTATCAATAAAATGCTGATAAGCTATTAATCTAACTCTGGCAGAGTACTACCACTACTGCAAGATCAAGATTTTAAATTCTCTTTGGTCATTTTCTAAAGATACTTTTCATTGTGCAAAAACATCTGTCACAGTCATTCTGGCATAAATATGCTATAATGTATATGTCTAAAACTTATTTTCACAAACTCAAAGAATTCTTGTGAGTTCCAGGGAGCTGAATTGAAGGATTCACCTTAAACAAGTCAGATACATCCTTCTCTCAATTACCAAACCCTAAGATCCAAATTGTAACATGAAGGGCCTGCTCATTGGGGTTTCTGTCCTGCCCAGTTCCCACAGCTGGCAAGTCCCAAAGAAAATCAAACAGAGAGTCTACATTAGGTTATAAACTGATTAGGCTTCATATTAGCTCTTATAATGCATATTAAACTCATTATCCTTATCTATGTTAGCCACATGGCTCAGTACCTTTTTCAGCCAGGCAGGTCACATCCTGCTTCTTTGGTGGTCTGGGCAGGAGTCTCGAGAGAGCTTCCTGCTTCCCAGAATTCTCCTGTTCTCATCGCCCGCCTCTGCTTCCTGTCTGGTTGACCTGCCTATACTTCCTGCCTGGCCAATCAGCATTTATTTAAAACATGATTGATAGAATACAGACAATTATCCCACACCACCAAATAGTCCTTCTTTTCCTTGGTTCTGACACCCTCCTCCTCAATTACCAGGACCTAAAGAAAAACTTTTTTTCTTCCTTTCTTTAAACTTAACCTTGTTCTCTGCTCTGCCAACACCTTGCCAGGTCCAAGAAACAGCAGAGAGTTCTACACCACAAATCCTGGACAGGAGTGAAGCAGCCAGATACCTCAGGACATAACCAGCACCCCAGCTTTCTCAGGTCTCCCAAGACTCTGACATCCACAAATCAGCAGGAAGCAGTCTTGAAAGAACTCAATATCCTCATCTCTTTAACCTGCCATATGCAACTCCTCACCTTCTTATTATAAAAGAAAGATAAGAATGTTAAAATTATAATTCTGCTGACTTGCCCTATCACCTGGGTACCCTGTCTCTTTAAGAGACAAGCCCCACCCACTCCCAATCTCCCCCTTCCCACTGAGACAAGCAGATCTCTCACCTCCTCTCTTCCTCTTTCTCTTTCTGCCTGTCCTTCTTCTGAAGAGGCAGTCTCTGCCTCTCCCTTCCCCCTTTTCCTCTTTCCTTTCTTTCTCTGTCTCTCTCTCTTTCTTTCTCACCTCCATAACCCCTTTACCCTTATACCCGCCCAATACCCACTAAATAAACTCTATACCCAAGATATCTCTACATGGTGTATCTGTCTGTCTCCCACGCTTTTAAGTTCCCCACACCAGCAGGGGACCCTACCAGGGTTGCACCACCATAAATCATAAATCATAAATCATAACACCCATAGGCTTTTTTAAAAAAAGGCTTTTACATTTTAATTTTTAATTAATTAATTACGTATATATGTATGTTGCACATGTATAGGTTTGTGCTGGTACCCATTGAAGCCAGAGGGATCAGATCCCCCAGAACTGGAGTTACAGACAGTTGTGAGTCTTCTGAAATTGGTGCCAGCAACTGAACTCAGCTCCTCTACAAGAGTAGTACATGATTTTGACTGCTGGGCCATCTCTCCAACCCCTAAACTAGACTTTTTAAATCAGCCTCATAGGACCCTTCAGAGATTATATTGTTCTCAGAATAGAGTTAGCCAAGAAGAAATTATAAAATCTCAAATGCCCATTTCACCAACAAAAAGCCATTTCGGCGGTGGTGTTTGGGATGTGTTAATAAAACCTTTCAAAAATATACACAACTTGAGCACTGACTGATGTCATCAAGATATTTTGCTTTTGAATCAAACATCAGGGTGTCTGTGTTAACTGTTCATGCAGAACACGGGCAGGTACTCTGACTTTGTGATGCTTCCCCAAATGACATGGGGACAACAACAAAATCCAAAAGTTGTCCCTTGTGAACCCTGAGATGGCAGAGCATCTAGGACAGGAAGCCTATCAATATCATCGTATTCAGCGGGGCCAGACATGCACAGCGCTAACCCTCTATAATAATAGGAGCAAGCAACATCAGCAAGAGACAGGAAAGCCTTAGATTGTTCTAGTGTTGTGCTAAGCAGGCTTTACAGACTGTGATTTTGAATCTTCCTAATGCTGTGACCCTTTAATACAGTTCCTCATGTGGTAGCTATCCACAACTATAAAACTATTTCATTGTTACTCCATAACTGTAATTTTGCTAGTTATGAATTATAAATACATAATATGCAGGATATCTAATATGGGACCCCTGTGAAAGGGTCATTTGACCCCGAGGGGTCGCGACCTACAGGTTGAGAACCGTTGCTATAAAGCGTCTCACTTCAAGTATATCTCTCAGATGATACTATTTAATATGTGAGATAGGAGTGATTATTTCCATTTCTCAACACAGAGAAGTCATCAGCAAAGCTAAGTAACTTGTCCCCAGCCAAATAATAGCAAACAGCACAATGAGGCTGTTCTTATCTCCAAGGGAAGGGAAGACATCACTTGAGAGATACAAAGACAGTTTAAGCACAGATTTTTCCTCAGCAAAACAAAACACAAACTTTCAAAAAGGTTTGGAATGGACTGCCCTACGTTAGGGAAGCAGCCTAGTGGGCTCGGTGTTGTGGATGCTACCATCTCCCCCGAGTCACACCCATCTTCAGCATTGCAAGAGCCCTACTGTGTGTTGAAATGCTATTACTCAGGCCAGGGTGTGGTTCAGTGTTAGAGCACTTTCCTGGCACATTTAAAATTCTAGATTTAATCACCAGCACCACAAAATTTAAAGTTAATTAAGTAATTAATGTAGACAGAGTTTTTTCAGCAGGCCGTGATCAGCTTTGTTCTTCGAGCCTCTACCCAAATAACTGACATACAGGCTTAATACTAATTATAAATGCTTGGCGGATGGCTCAGGCTCATTACTAACTAGCTCTTACAGCTTAAATTAACCCATTTCTATTCATCTACATTCTGCCACTTGGCATTTACCTCTATTCCATTCTGCATCTGACTGGCAACTCCTCAGACTCCACCCTTCCTCCTGCCATGATTCTCAGCCTGGCTTTCCTGCCTAACTTTATTCTGTTCAGTTATTGAACATTTATCTTCTTTATTAAACCAATCACAGGAACATATATTCATACAGTGTAAAGGAACAGTCCACAAATTAATAAAAATAATAATCAGCTACTCCTCTTTCAGAGTCAAGGTCCTGTTTCTTTCATTGGGAGCACATGCAGTCAGTCTGCTCTGCTCCTCCTCCCTGCCCCTGATAGCCCTGTAAATATTTCAGCATGGAACCCACCATATCCTCCTCGCTTTCTGCCTCCCTGGGTAACTGCATTCCACCTGTTTTCCACCAGGCACCTCCCAATGCTTCCAAACTAGCACCTGAAAGGAAGGGAGTGGAGAAGGAAAAAGAAGAAATTTGGTAGATGTGAAGCAAAGGGTAAAGGAACCAGGAAGAAACAGGGATCTAGCTCTCTAGCCTTGTCTCCAGGGCCACTCTGTTAACTCTGCCCTTTTTGTGTGTGTTTTGTTGCTGGGACTGAAATTTGTATAGCACTTCCTTAGTTCTCTCTCTGCATTTTCACTACTATACTGTCTTTTTTAGTTTTTACTTTTTGTTTTTTCCAGGTAGGGTGTCTCTGTGTATTCCTGGCTGTCCTAGAACTTGCTCTGTAGACCAGGCTGGTTTGAATTCAAAGATCCACCTGCCGGTGCCTCCTGAGTGCTGGGACTAAAAGCATGTGCCACCACATCCGGCATATACCATCTTAATAAATTTTGTATGAAACTTGTGTTTTTGACTGATATGTAAATTAACATATAAATTAACATGTATTTATACAGAATGGGATGATTCAATGCATGAACACTTCAAATAATGTTTAAATCAGGGTAAATACAGTGCCTTAGTTAAAACTTCCTCTTTCTCTCTTTCTCTCTCTCTCTCTTGGTTTTTTAGAGACAGGGTTTCTCTGTAACAGTACTGACTGTCTAACTGTCTTGGAACTTGCTTTGTTGACCAGGCTGGCCTCAAACTCATGGAGATTCACCTGTCTCTGCCTCCGAAGTGCTGGGATTAAAGGCATGTGCCATACTTCCTGGCTGACTTGCCTCTTCTTGCAGCCTACTATGAGTGGGATTAAACAGCTGTCTCTTTGTGTCTGTTCTATTTCACTCAGCATAAAGAACCCAAGGCTCATCCATGTTGCAGCATGTTTCAGAATTTCTCACCCTTTGAGGCATAAATAATACTCCATTGAGTGAGTATACTGTGTTTTGTTTACCAGCCCATCTGTTAATGGACTCTCAGGTCGTTTCTAGACGTTGGTGTCACAAAGAATGCAACTATGAACACTAGTCTGAATGAGTCTATTAAACTCTGCTTTCAGTTCCTTTGCATACGTGCCTGGAAATGGAATTGCTGGCATATGACACTTCTGTGTTCAGGTTTTGAGAAACTGTTTGTTGTACTGATTACCTCCCATCTTACATCTCTACCAACAATGCTCCAGGCCTCGTGCTCTCTGTGCCCTCACCAACATTCATGAGCTTTCTTTCTGTTTCTTTCTTATTTTCATGATGGCCACTTTAATGAATACCGTTTTTTTTTTCAAGATAGAGTCTTGAATTACCTGGGAAGAGAGTCTCAATGAGGGATTATCTAGATCAAGTTGGTCTGTGGGAATATCTGGCGGGGGTAGGGGTGAAGTAGGGGGTGGGTGTACGGTGGGATGTGTCATGTTTATGTTAATTGATGTGGGAAGATCCATCCCACTGTGGGTGGCATCACTCCCTGGGTTTGGGTCCTGGACTGATGTGGAAGTCCCCTCTGTGTGCTGTGATTACCATTAATGAATAAAGAAACTGCTTTGTACCTATAGCAAGGCAGAATTTAGGTAGGCAGGGAAAGCTAGGCTGAATGCTGGGAGGAAGAAGGGTGAAGTCAGGGAGAAGCCATGGAGCTGCTGCCAGAGCCAGACATGCCAAAAACTTTGCCAGTAAGCCACTGCCACGTGGCGATACACAGATTCATAGAAATGGGTTAAATTAATATGTAAGAGTTAGTCAATAAGAAGTTAGAGCTAATGGGCCAAGCAGTGATATAATTAATACAGTTTCTGAGTGATTATTTCTGTTCTGGGAGGCCAGGACAAACAAGCGGCTCTCTCCTTACACTGGATTGTGTAAGAGTGGAGAAACCAAACTGTGTGCCGTCACGTATGCATTCATTCTTTCTGTGCTTTGGACTGGATGTCAAAAGACAGCTGCTTCGCTGGGCAGTGGTAGCACACGCCTTTAATCCCAGCACTCGGGAGGCAGAGGCAGGCGGATCTCTGTGAGTTCAAGGCCAGCCTGGTTTACAAGAGCTAGTTCCAGGATAGGCTCCAAAGCTTCAGAGAAACCCTGTCTCAAATAACCAAAAAAAAAAAAAAAAAAAAAGACAGATGCTTCCTGTTGTCTTAACTTTCCTGCAGCAATAGACTGTGACCTGTAATTGTGAGTTCAAATAAATCCCTTTCCCTTAAAAAGGAAAAACCCTGTGATTAATGTATCTTTGCAAAGAGATAGGAAATAGAACTTGGCACTAAAGTTCTTCAACCTTTCTAAAAAGTGACAAGCTTATTTGGGAACCATATCAAGAAATCATACATTAATTCTTTCATTCAAAATAGTCATTCTTTTTAAAGTTTTTATATTGCTTTTTGGATTTTATAGTTTTACTTTTATCCACCAGATTCCTCCAGATTTTGTTGAATGTACAAGGTAGATAGATGTCTTTTTGGGAGCTTTTGCTCAGTTTTAAACTTTGAATTCTTTTTCTAGTAGCATCACCGGTGGCAGAAGGTGGCCCATGAATGTACTCAAATGTCACAAGGATGGTCTCTGACACAAGAATATATCTCAGTGATTGCTTTCCTGCAGTGACTGCATTCACTGTGTGTCCACAGCTATCATTTCTGTAAATGAGTGGCGGCGCTGAGGAACAAACACTTTGTAAGCGTGAATGGGATCTGTCATCTAATGGTTTGGTGACTACTTAGTTATCCATCACTGTGATCATCGTAACAGGTCATCGTAACTTCTTAATAGGTTTAGCTTATGCCTTCTACGAGGGTTAGTGTGGACTGTCAGCTTGACAGGGTCTGGATTCCCTTCATAGGCTAGACTCTGGCATTCCTGTTGGGGTTATCTAGATCAGGTTAACTTGGGGATACCTCTGAGGGATTATCTAGATTAGACTAAGGTAGAAAGCCTTGCTCACCCTTAACTAGAGGTGGCTCCAGTCCATGCGCTACGGTCTTGCACTGGAGAGAGAGAGGGAGAGGGAGGAAGGAAGGAGACAGAAGATGAGCCAAGCATTTTATCCCTCTCTGCTTCCCTATTGCAGATGTGACCATTTGGCCTTCTGCGCCTGTCACTATGTTTTGATGGAATGTCCCCAAACTATAAGGCATGATAAACCCTTAAATGTCTTCGTAGCAGGTACCTGGTCACCGCAACACAAGTAACTAATTCATGATGTAATAATTCTTCAGTCTTTGCATTTGGGGATCCTTGAATGCTAACCCATTCAGAACATTCTCAACTATTGGCAATTTTCTGGAATTTTCTACAAGTACAGTTCCAGATCCTATATAAGACTGATTATGGTCTAGTGTATTCTGTGTCTTTTTTGTCTATGAATGAAAATAGAAAGGAAAGGCCATGACTGCTCCTAGGTATGGTGTGGGAGAAAGTTTGTAATAGATAAAAGGGAGGCCCATGGGCAACAAGCCAAGGGAATGCTGTTCACACTGACAGTCTAAGGCCTGAGTCCTCCCATAACCTTAGTCTTTTTTGAAGATTTAACTTTTTAAAATTCTGTGTATATGCATGCATGTATGTGTGTGTGTGTGCGTTTGCACAAATGTAGGTGCCCTCCAAAGCTAGAAAAAGAACATTGGATCCTCTGGAGCTAGAGATAGAGGTAGGCAGGCATGAGATGCTGGGAAATGAACTCAGAACCACCGCAAAAGTAGTAGATTCTCTTAGCTAATAAAGCCAGCTCTACAGTCCCAAAGGACTTGGAATTCTAAATCCGTCTCAATAAGAAGTGACTGATCAGCCATCATGAATGTTACATAGTAAAAAGTGGAGAAAAGGCAGCCAGGCAGTGGTGGCACATGCCTTTAATCCCAGCACTCGGGAGGCAGAGGCAGGCGGATCTCTGTGAGTTCAAGACCAGCCTGGTCTACAAGAGCTAGTTCCAGGACCAGCCCAAAGCTACAGAGAAACCCTGCTCGAAAAACCAAAAAAAAAAAAAAAAAAGTGGAGAAAAGGCATGTTGTTTTCTCCTGACAAGCTATGATTTTCTGTAACAGTGTTCCATGTATGTTCAATTTTCCCAATTAAATTCCACATCATATATTTTTGTTGCTAAAATCATACAGGCAATTTCTGGTATGGGCAAAACTCTGGGAACAGAACTTAGCAACGGAGGCTGAGGGAAAGGCTAGGTCTGGATTCTGATGACTGTATATATATCAGAGTACATTACACATTATGCCTAAACTAGGAGAAAAAGAAAAACCAGATAATCATATTTGAGCTAATTCTCAGAGCATTTTAAAGACTACACACGTTCATAAACACTGGTCAGAATCAGATAGGACATGTGTGTCTGTATATTTGCATGGTCCTAGGGATGGGGCTGGGCTTTGTGCATGCTAGTTGAGTGATCCACCACTAAGCTATGCCCACAGTATAAGATAGTATAGATTCTCAGAATAGAGTCAGTGTATCACATAATTTGTGGAAAGCGGTATGGTTCAGAGGTAAGACACCATTTTATCACCAATTATATGAAACGCCCTTAGTCATGGGCAACATACAAATTATATGAGGATATTGGGCCACCAATATTATCTAGGACAGCAATTTAGAATTAGACAACCCACTCTCTAAAACTCTAACACTTATCCTAAAATCCTGTCACATGTATGTCAGGACATGTTGGTCACATCTCTGCTGATTTCCTCGGCCACCTTGGTGAATGCCTCAACAGCATTTTTGTAAATGTGTCATGAGAAACTGTTACAAAGCTTTTTCTATATATGATATTTTAGAGTGTCTCAACTTGCCTCAAAAGATATTCTAAGACTGTTCTATGTCATAACTGCTGAACACATAGCCTGGGCTTATTGCCTAGTTACGTATTAGTGTCAATGTTCATGTGTAAAACGCTGGGACAGAATCATCACCAGGTTCTATCATCACATTCCTTATGCCCAGAAGAATTTCAGCTAAAGCCAAAGCACACAGCCAGTATCCTAAAACTCTTTCCCAAGATTCCTTAATTGAATGAATGGGGTTAGCTTGAGACAGCGAAGGAAAAAGTGGAAGACCACATTTAGTCAATGAACTAGTTACCAAGAAAGCTGTCCTCTATTAAGATCTCTTGAGGGTTGTGCTCAAATGGGAAAGATTAAAAACATGGGAAAAAAAACCAAAAACAATAACAACAGAAACAAGAATCTTGACTCTTGAACAGTAACTAAAAGAATAAACAGTATTGGCCCACAAGAATGAAGAAAACAATATCATGTGATGTATCAACACAGTTTTGATGCTGAAAGTTAATAAATGAATGGAACCTGGGAACCCCATTCCCATCCCTTTGGGCATGGCACAAAGGAAGTGAATTACAACAGAAATCCACTGCTAAGCAGAAATCCACTCCTAGCCGAAAAACAGATGGCAGAAACCTGGGCTAAGACCTGAGAGACCCTCTGAGCCAGGTGACAACTCTTCCTCCTCCCCCATGAAAAGAAGTTAAAGAGGGGGGAACTAGATTTGGTGATGCTAAGGAAACTGGACTCAGCATCAGGAATCATGATACAATCAAGTTATGATTGGTGGCTTGACATCCAAATACTTTACCCCATTCTGCCCCAAATGGTAAGAAGGCGAATATTCCCCAACAGAAAATGGGGTTCTGTATTATGAAAGTGATAACTGAGGCTAGAGACATGGCTCAGAAGTTAAGGGCACTGACTGCTCTTCTAGAGGATCTGGGTTCAGTTCCCAGCACCCAAGTGGTGGCTCTTACAACTGTCTGCGAGGCCAGTTTCAGGGGATTTGAAACCTTCTTCTGGCCTCTGTGGGCATGAGACATGCACATGGTACACACCCATACACACAAAATAAGATTAAAAAAATAAAATAGCATTATGTATAAACAACATTCCTTGAGTCAATGAGTTCACAATATAAGGTGAAATAAAAATTCATGAGCCGAGCCATGAATTTGTTGAAAATTACAAAAGTTTTTATTGAATGACACCATCATTGAGAAGCCTCCAGTTATTCCCACTAAACATCCGTGTGTTTTCCTTTCTGTTCGTAAGTAAAGTTTTCCCCACCTTACACTGTTTCAGATAGCAAAAGCTTACTTAGTGTCTGTCCCAACAGATGCCTCACAAAGGAGAAAGCCTGGTGACTTGAGAGACACAGTATCCTGTGGCTTGTAATTTGTGGTCAGTGCCCTTGAGAAATGGAGAGAACAGAAAAAGATTTTATCTTTGAGAGGGTACAAAGGAGAGAGTTTCTCCACAAACCTAGGGCACTGATTCTCTCAGAAGCCAGAAGGAATTAGACACTGGATGCAGAAGAGGTAGTCATGTCTTTGTTTTTGTTTTTTTAAACAAGTACACTTAAGCACACTATGCCCTTGAACTTTGATCTTGCCTCCAACTCCTGAGTTCTGAGATTCCAGGTTCAAAGCACCATGCCTGCATGTATGTGTTGCTGAGAATTGGGCGTGTGGCTTGGTGCATGTGATTTCTACTAACTGAACTGCATGTCCAGCCCATGCAATTAAAAAAAAAAAAGATTTCTCTAAGAAACAACAGAACAGACAAGAGTTGTCAGAATCCAGAACCCTTTAACAAAGATAGCTACTGTGATTTTAAACAAAACAATGAGATAGATTCTTCTTAAAGACCAGATGTCTAAGATGATTTCACCCATTAGCCTGTCGGTAAACCAGGGAAAAACTTTACTTCAGTTTGTAATTAAAGTGTGATTATTAAAGTATAGAGTCAGAAATTGAACTTCTGGTATCATTTGGGTTTTGTTAGTGTTTTCCTCCCGTTTTCTCAAAGGGGTGATCTTTACAGAATAAAATGTGTTCAGGGCACACCAGTCCTTTTCTGTCATTTATCAAATGTGATTCCCTTGGTAATTTTCTTCTGCTGAACCCCAGAATCTGGGCAAGCTTGCTGTGGTTTCAAACTATGTACATCTAAACCTTTTAGTTTTTCTTAGTGCTCAGACCCATTGGAATCAAAAGTTTGTTAGCACCAGGAAGATCAACGAAGCCAAACCCTACTGGTAATTAAATATGGAGAGCATCCAAATTTCAAAGTTAAGTGTCTTCACCAAACAAATGGAGGAACTCTAGGCAGTTGGAAGATACAAACATACCCCACGTTGCCAGAGAAATAATACGGACCTGACAATCGACAGGCTTGCTGTTAGACAGACACATAGATAGAATTAATGTGCTTTTTCTCATGCAAAGGAAAAAAATTAGATGCAAACTTTACATTTAAAACTGCATTGTTCGCCTTTAATCTGGCCACCATCCGAGTGGTGATCTGTATGTTAGAGAGGACATGAATGGGCGACATTGGCAGGGATTGAAGCTGGGGGATGAATGTGGAAATGTAGAATGGATGTTTCTTTTTTTCCCCCTTTTCTGGCTTTGAGTTGACTGTTGTTTCTGTCTGTTTTTCAGAACTGATCCGTGAGGACAGGGAAGTCAGTGTGGGCGGCTCTCCGGAGCCTCCCTCTCTACAGCTGCGGCTCAGAGGATTACGGGGCTTCATCCACAAGGCAACATTGCACCAGTAGCCTTTGAACAAAAGTCATGGATACTATTAATGATATGATAATCCTTAATCGACCTGCCTCCCAGTAGTGATTATACTGACATGGGAAGAATATCTAAGTCGTGGAGGCAGCCACAACAACACTGTGCCTTTGTTCACCTCGGGCTTGACAACAACTAACTTTTACCAGCATCCTCTACCGTCACCTTTCTCTCGGGAGCCTCCTCCCCAATCCTCAAGGGCCCCAATTCATTCTCCCAACCCATCATGGTTGAAAAAAAAAAAAGAAACCTGGCAAAGAAACCCCTACTCTTAAATCTTTTTTTTTTTTAAGATTTGTTTTTTTGCAAGTTCCCACACACATTTGGTGTCGTCTCAGAATCCACGCTGTCAACTGTCTCTAGGCGCCATTTCCATCTGAGAAGGGGACCACACAAAGGTTGGCTCGGTGGGTCCCAGTGAAGATGTTTTAATTGTCTCACAATAGATCTTCTGCATTGTACTTGCAAATCGTGCCCTTCTGCTCTCTGATAGCAGGTTCAAAATTAGACAATTTGTCAGTAAATCTCCCCAAACTCCTTACGAAACCGAGAGAATATGGTTTCCCATTTGATATGATCCAGACGCTAGTGGGGAATTTTTTATTCACTACGTGACTGAACTGCTCTAGCAAACAAATCGACTTTACTCAGGCTGTATACTATAAGCACGTGATTCCCACAGGAAGAAACAGCTTTATGATTTATGTAATTATGTCTGTGGGATAAACACATCCACATTCACATTTCGGATGACTTGCTATGAGTACACTAATGAGTCTTAACACACACACACCAAACACACATACACCACCCACACCAAGCACACATGCATGCACACATATGCACACAGACCCTAATTACCACTCTGAGTTAATTATTCTCTTTCTATCACTTAGATATTTTAATAAAATATCATTTCCTTCTCATACCAGACAAACCTAGATGAAAAACTGCAGCTAATATAATTTTATGGTACTCTTTAAGAGTATTCTTCTAGAATACAAATAGATAATTGTTTTTAACCCTTTAATAAGGCATGCTTAACTCACCATGAAACAGCAATGTGCAATAAACTTTTTTTTTTCTAGTAAGGGTCTCTGAAAAGGGGCATTTTGAGAGACAGTGAGCCAAGAAGTCATATCATGTCACCTTCTTATTAACCTTTGCAAATATTGTTTCTTTTGGACAATATATATATACATATATGTATATATATGGTATAGACCATAAATATAATCAAATATATTATTGTATTATGTATAATATATATAAGCATATGACTATAACGGACAAATTACAAGCGTGTTACATACCTACAGAATTTTCGGGATGCATCTATTCCAGACTCGAGCAAAGAAGTGAAAGCAAATTGTCTTCCCCCTTCATCTCCCATCTCTGATACTTGGAGCTGACAATAACTGTACCACTTCCCTGATTTAACAACAAACTGGTGGAAAAAAATTCTCAGAATAGCTGAGCCACTTCTCTTTCGGGGGTTAAGTTCTGTAAAGACATTCATACCAAAGTGGCACTGTGGTTACTTCTCAACTACAGCCAAGTAGGGTAGAGTTCTGGTTTAGGTCAAATGATCATTTAATGATTAATTAAATGAGATAAATAGAGTAATTAAAGCACGTACACACTCCATCTATGTGTGCACACCTTCAAGCCAGAAAGCACACCCGATCATCATCACACTTCAATGCTACAAATGAATTTCACTACCCTTAAAGATACAATACATTATAAAATATTAGATACAATGCATTATAAAATATTAGCTCTGGAGCCAAGCGTCAGCATTAGGAAGCTCTCTGTGTATGTTTGGAAATCTGCAAGGTGTAGACAACAATGCTTCCCCCTGCCACCTCAGAGACTGGTATTAGACTGCCATTACTAAAAATAAAATATAAGGCAGAGGTTCTCAACCTGTGGGTCATGACCCCTTAGGGATTGAATAACACTTTCACAGGGGTGGCCAAAGACTGCGGTAAACACAGATGTTTACATTACAATTAATAACAGTAGCAAAATTACAGTTATGAAGTAGCAATGTTTTATGGTTGTGGTCACCACCACATGAGGAATTCTGTTAAAGGGTCACAGCATTAAAAAGGTTGAGAACCACTAGTATAAAGTCAGAAATGACAATGAACTCTTCTTATGGCTTGAGTTTGAAATACTCCCCACCCCCACCCCATAGCCTCAGGTTTAGAGTGGTTGTTCCCAGCTGGTAGTGCTATGAATGGGATGAAGTGGAGTGGAATGGGACGGGATGGAGTGGGATGGGATGGGATGGGATGGGGTGGGGTGGGATGGGATGGGATGG
>PVIU01024966.1:0-24577 GCA_004026605.1 Ondatra zibethicus
TAGACCTAAATAGAAAATAATTATATTAAGGGAAATGATCCAGGTACTGTAAACCTGATTTTAAAAATACCCTGGGAGTATCATAGGTCCTAGAGGAAGTCTAACGTAGTTGTTTTGCTAAGGGATCATGTTATCGAACTGCCTTCTAAATATTTATGTTTATATCCATAGATTAGTGCTGCTTTCAAACTTAGAGAAGCCTCTTTTTGCACTGGATGGCCATCATGGAGACTCAGAACTGGTCAAAGTACTGAGAAAATGTGACTCCCGTGTGCTCAGCTCTTAATGAGGCATATACATCAACCCTCTCAAGGCTAACAAAACATCACAGAAGAGGTGGCAGAAAAATTTAAGAGCCAGAGGATGGAGAAAGCCACTATAAAATGCCTTCTTTTAGACATGACATGGTCACTGTACCCATCATCTCAAAAGAGCTATAGATGTCCAAGATGTTTACAAGATTAAGCCAGTCAATAATTCCAATATGGTTGGTGGATGTGCACGTGAGCCCCCACCCCCAGCTAAGATACTATTGGCAATTGATGGCATCTTGGTAAAAATAGGATCATTTTTCTTTAGAGCTTTAGCCACTGAGGTTGCACATGCTCATGCAGGCAACATGAATTGGACCTATTAGGTTAAGAAAAAAAGAGGAAGGGGATATGAAGATGGGAGAGGCATGTGTTAGGGTCATCTAGGTATTGTTGGAGGGGAGAGCTGAGGATGGATATGATCAAACCACATTGCATATATTTATTAAATAGCCAAAGAATAAGTTTAATATATTAAATAAAAATAAAAATTTAAAAATAAAATATATAAGGTAGTTCTTCTTTCCTGCCATTTTGGACAATGATGTTCACTATGAAACAATTATCCTAAAAATGACATATGACATAATATTAGTCTTTGATGTGATATCATTTTACTAATTGAACAATAAGCTGTAAAGTTAATTTCTTGATCTAAAAAAATGTAGCTTGTTTGCCTGAATAAGTACAGCCCTTTACTTCTTTAACTGTGGCTTTGTTTAGTTATTAAATGTATTTATAGTGGAAAAAATCAAATTTCTCAAAACCTGTTATCCTCTTAGGACACAATTTAGGTCAACGAAGCTCATTAATAAAGCAGTAACTCGTGGATTCCTGCTCTGTGGAGGAATAGCTCTCTCCTTTTTGATTGACATGTGTGGCTTCACTAGTAATGAGGTGCTGGAGAGGCTTGTTTTTCAGTAGAAAATCATGGTCAAAAAAAGACTGGCTGAGTTGCTGGCCTATGAGTTCTAGGCTTCAGAAGCTATTTCAAAATTGATCCCTGCATCCCAGGGTACACGTTAGGAGCACCACAGTTGTCTGCAGATGCCAGAGCCTATTTCTCCCAACAAAACCTCCTCGGAGCAACCCTGACAAAACCTTTTTTTTTGTGGAACATTCACATTTCTCTAGCTGGATTCAGAAGCCATCCTTAGGTTATAACAACACAACGCTTTCTGGGATGAGTCCCAGTGGGTCTCTCTGATTCAAATCTATGAGTACTTCAGTTTCATAGGAGGCTCTGGCCACAACCTAAGCGTGTCTTTCTACTTGACCAGGTGATAGTAAGAGTGATGCCCACCTGTCACAGTGGGGCTTACAGCTGGGCGATCCTGTGAGGACTCATCTGTTCTCAATTTACAGAATTTGCTTTCATCATCAGATTTTAAGGCAGATGTGCTACCTGCCTAGTTTGGGCCCTTCTATGTATATTGCATTTAAATCATTTTAGAAGATCCAGATCAGAAAAATCCACATCTTACAGTTAAGTTTACGAGAGTTATGACCTGTTTTTCACTGTGCCTTGCACATGCATCTTCCTGATTTACACAATGAATACTGCTCTGGCAATCTTTTGTTTACATCCTTTCCCAGAAATGAAAGCCCCATGAATCAGCGTAAACATATTCCCTGGGGATCACAACCAGCTCTTTTAGCTACCAGTATTGGCACGTATCCCCACAAATCTTAAGCCTGAATCCATGACCTATTCAGACATCTCCTTGAGATCTCTCTTCCTGAAACAGATCACATCTTAAGGCATGTACATCCCCATAAATGAGAGTTCACCAATGCACAGTCATTTGGAGTAGCCATGAATATACAACCTAGGGCGTGGATATGCTTTTTCATGAGATTATACTGGGTGGGAGAGTAAGCGAGAATGAGAAGAAAGTCTACTCCTACTTTGTGATGCAAAGCTCTTAGTAGTGTAAACATTAGGAGTTAGTTCTTGGCACTCCGAATTGTTATGAAGGTGTTTCTTTCAAGGAAGAAAGGTAGCACATTTTTCGCATAACAGTCTATTACTGTGATTCATAACTTCGAAATATTTAGAGGAAGTGATACACAGACGTCACAAAATTCTTTCAGGCTCTACAAAGGGTACAAATGAGTTGGTTAGTTTTTGTCAGTTGACACAAACTAGAGTTATCTGGGAGTAGAAACATCAACTGAGAAGTTGTCACCATCATATGGGCCAGTGGGCATATCTGGGATGATATTTTCTTGATTGTTGGATGATGTGGTGGGGCCGGCCCACACTGTACTATCCCTACCAAGTGGTCCTGGGCAAGGTAGCTGAGCAAAGCAGGGGCAGGATGCCAGTAAGCATCTTCCTCTATATTATCTGCTCCAAATTCCCACCTCCAGGTTCCTGCTTTAAGCTCTTGCCCTGACTTCCCTCAGTAATAGACTATGGCATGAAAGTATAAGCCAAGTAAACACTTTCCTTTCCCAAGTTGCTTTTGATCTGTGTTTTAGAACAGGAACAGAAAAGCAAAACTAAAAACACTCTCACATGCTGAGTCTTTTCAAAAATCAGATGTGATTTTCATCTTAATTCTAAATGTATTTCTTTTTCTCCAGTTCTCTTTCAGTTTTGAACTGTATCTTGAGCTATATGAAATCTAGAAGGGTTCTGTTATAGGTTGAATACTGGCAGTACTTTCTATGGGATCCCTAAATGCAAAACTTGAGAATATGGACATTCATGTATCAAATACAGAAAAATACTTTATCATCAAAAGTAGCTCAATTGCCTTCATTCACAGCACCTTTCCACACTACTTCATTCACACAACTACCCAGTAATATCATTTAGTTTGCATCCCACTCTCTTTGCTTGGTTTTCACCCTGGCATTGTCCTCCCTGATTTTGACCAGCAGTTTTGCTCCTTTGGGGCATTCAGTTACTTCTCAGAAAAAAACTCCAGTGATAGCAAGTGGTTATGTGTACAGTTGACCATCTTTTAGATATTGTCCTAGTCTGAGATATGAAACCAGTGATTGAAATTTTTCTGTAATTTAAGCTAAGAAGAATACTTTTTTGTGTTTTTTCATATTCTTTTTATTTTTAAATATTTTCAAATATTTATTTTTTTCCATACATTGTTTTGTTTTATTTTTTCCATTCAAGAACATAATTAAAGAAATAAAATTTTTACCTTTCTTCCCCTTCTCCCGGTCCCCTCCCACTACCCCCCCACCCCTCCTCCCTCCCCCTTCTTCCTTGAAAGAATACTTTTATCAGCTTTTTCTTATGCTCCATCTCTTTGGCACAGTTAAAATTTCAAAATCATTCAATACCAGAAGATGCTGCTGACTTAACGAGATATGTCTGTTTTCAGGAACAAAATACCCAAGAGAATTCACTCTATTTTTGTCATTTCATTGGTTTCTCATTGAAAGTCAATTTTGTTTCAGACGTTATACTTTCAAGTGTAATGCCTCCTGCATTGAAAAAGTAAAGTTGCAGGTTAATACATATTATAACTACTGCCTTTGGTCCCTTACCTTGTTTTCCTATCAGATCATCTTCTTTCCCATATGCATGCATATATCACATATATCAAGTGTTTTACCAACCTTGAAAAGTGTCCAATAAATTTGATTAATTAATAATAGTGAACACAGTGATTTAAATGAATCAAACCAACATCAGAATCATACCTACTTAATTTATGAACAAATGTGGTAAAAGCCTATCTTCAGAACCAAACATAACAGTATTAAAATATTAGATCTTGGGTTTATCTGTGTGGCCTTGAGCAAGTAATTTATCTGAATGAGCATCAGTTTATCCCACTATAAAAATTACAACAATAATATCAACTTTACCCAATAGGTATTAGGAGAGCCTGTAAAGTAGTTATAGTATATGAGGAATTAAGTCATTATAGATTCTGAAACATGTTAAAGGCAACATTAGATTAGTGAAGCCTTGCCACAATTCCCCTGCTTCCTCATGAAATCTTTCCTCTGAATAGTAGCCAGGGACCAAGATTATAGATTTTTGCAAAGACTATTCTAAGACTAGATAGTGACTGCCCAATTTGAACTAGAAAAGGTGTACACAATATAGCTCTCTCCAACCTCCTCTTGGTCACATGTGCATATCAACTTCCCAGTGTTCTTAGCACAGATCACCTAGAAGAAAACAGACAACAGGCTTTTCTGGAAAGTCAGTCACTTTATATTGCTAAAGCTATCCAGTAGAGTTTAAAAAGACAACCTCCCCAAACAATAAATCTTTCAACTATTTCAAGAGAACAGCCACAGTTTTATGCTCCACTGAAAATAAAATATACAGCTTCCTGATAGTAACTCTTTTTCAAAGAGAATTTCTAATTCTAAAGCTTCTGGATGTTAATATGGAATTCCAACTGGTCAGTAGAAAGCAAATAATTCTCTCTCTCTCTCTCTCTCTCTCTCTCTCTCTCTCTCTCTCTCTCTCTCTCTCTCCCTCTCTCCCTCTCCTTCTCCCTCTCTCCTTCCTTCCCTCTCTCCCTCTCTCCTCTCTTCCTCTCTCTTTTTCTATCTTCCCCCTCTCTTTCTAACCTTAGGAAAGACTACTTATATGACTAGCCATTATTTAAAATCCCTACATACGACATTGTTGCCAAAGTCTAAATTTATTTTATTAATATTATATATCTTATGCCAATTGAAAACATGAAATTAAAAGCATTGGAAACACAATTGCTTTTCAGATAGGAAATTGTATTATTTGGCTATGTATTATTAGAGTCTTAGATGCTCTAAGAACCTTAAAAATGATGTTTTATAATTTAGCTAAAGCAAAAAGTTTATTTCTATCAGAGGTTGGCTAGCCTCTTCATGAACAGTTCTCTAGTGATGGGGAAATCAGTACTCTCTGAAGCAATTGAGTCTTTTAATGGCCAATTCAGATTGTCATAAAGTTCTTTATTGGGCCAAATGACAACACGGTGACAGTTTCATAAATAGGGATTGTTGCCCAAGTAGGACACTAAAGACATTTATCAAAATATGAAATAAATCAATTCACAAACCTTATCTAGATATTTTTTGTTGTTTTCCAAAAAAAAATCTGTGATAGGAATACTATTGGAATATTTGAACTATATGACAACATATATAATAGGGTAACATTAAAGATCAGGAATTTTTAGGGGAAACCCCTAAGATTAAATGGATCATGTTTCTGAATTCACAAGAGAAAAAAATTTAAGTTCTCTGCTTAACAACAATCACAACTCCTTTTACTTCCCTTGGAAAATTCCCTGCTAATTGTCCTCTGTCATTCATTCATTCAACACATTGATTGAATGCATGTTTGTTCCAAGTCCTCATGGAGTCACTGGAGCTATATTAGTGAACTGAACAAACTTCTAGTGGTATTTATATTATCCTTTTATGAATGTCTAGCACATACATGTAGCTAGATTCCACACTGATCCTGTACTTATCATCTAATTCTGAAGAGTTATTTGCACCTTCTGCCTCTATTTCATTTTCCATTTATGCCTAGTTTGGTGTTAATCTGCACCTACATGTGTTCTTTCACTTAAACAGCTTCCACCTTCCCATCATTAAATAATTCATAATTTCCAATCCCTTTACCCCCAAAAAACATGCAGTCTCTCAACTACACTTAATGCTATGTTAGCTTCTCACCAAAACTTTCAAATTCCTGGCATCCATGACACGCAAATCTTTTTTTTTTTTTTGAAATTTTGTTCTTGTCTTTTTATTTTTATCAACAGTTTAAATCATGATAAACATTTGGTTTTCATTCTCAGGTAAGTGATCATTTCATGTTATACAGGTTTCCAGGTAATTTCAATATCTACTTAGGATTTGGATAATAAATCAGATGTTTAACTTCAAACCCCACATCCAAAGTCTACTTGGCAGCTCTACTTGGATTATTTCATAGACACTCCAATTTTCCTCCTTAAATGTTTTTGTAATAGTCTATTTTTCATCATAGTAAGAAAATTTCTGATACTAGGTACATTATATGTAAAAAGGATTTGTTTTGTTCACAGTTCTGGAGAGCCAATAAATGACTTTAGCATGTACTCCATTCTGATGAACGCTTCATGATAGATGGCATTACATAGTGGGAAAAAGAGAGAAAGAGAGATGGCCTATGAAGAGAAAGAAAGCAAAAAATCAAAAGGTAGCAAGGCTTTATCTGTTATAATAATCTGTTTTTCCAGGAATTAATCCACTCCTAGTTTCCCTGTTTCACAAAACAAGCATCAATTCCTTATGAGTTTGATGCCCTATGAACTAATTATTACCCACAAGGCCCCACATATCAAATATTCCAATAATTCAATAACATGGAAGTGGAGACTAAGCTTCCAATATATGAATCTTTGAGAGAGAAACCATATATAAACCACAGTTGTCGTTTTTGCTTGTCTCACCTTATAAATAGCACTTAGAAGCTGTGTATTGTGGCACATTCCCATACTCCAAGAATGAGAGAAGGGCAGATAAAAGTATCCTAAGTTTGAAGTCACCCTGGATTAGATGGCAAGGCCCTGTACCCCAATATTTGTTTTGGTGTTTTCTAAATGTAGAAAATATAGTTCTCTAAAGCACCAGTATGCACTGTGTTAGTCAAGGTTGCCTAAAGAAGTAGAACTGGCAGAATCAGTAGATGCTGAAAGGGAATTTGGAAATGAAAATAGTAGGATACAACTGATCTGAGGAAGAAAATGGAAAACTAGGTGGTTCTGGAAGGAGAAACAGGGTTCAAAATAGAATGAATGATGAAGACAGAAAAATAACACTTAGGATGCCTGAAAAAGCCATTTGGAATCATACTATTATTTATTTACCTAAAACTTCTTGAAATACATATAAGTATAGATAGATAAGTAGCTAGATTGATAGATAGATTGATAGGTAGACTGATAGATAGATTGATAGATGATAGATAGATAGTTTAAATAAAGTTATCCCACATGAGAAAATAATATTTTCCTACCCAAGACTTGTAGATATAGTGTTTTAAAAACGCAATATCTAGAAACCCCCTTTTGAGTTTTTATTCAGAGGAGACCAAGAGACTTCCAAAACAATATAGGCTGTTGTTGTCGTGATCCTTGGAAAGCAAGTTTCTTTTCTTTGCCTTTTTTTATCAACAGTTTTTCTTTATTTTACATACCAAAGGTAAGTTTTATTGCTGAAAACACTGTCCTCTTAAAAAGAAACTGGAGAATTCATTCTGTTTATGACCTGAAACTCTCCTCTCTGAGGATGTTTACAAAAGAGGGAAGCAACCAAAAGTCTTACCGAGCTGTGAAGCCTATAAACAATAACCAGCATGGCATAATTGCACTCATGTTTCACCACCAGCTCTCCAGTTGGACTTAAGGCTCACTAAACAGGAAGAAAATCATATCAGGTACTGCTAACCTATCTAAGTCCTTAGGGCCAGTAGGGTCATGGATTTCAGAGGAAAGGTCACTACCACCACTTTCCTAAGCTGAAATGATTCTTAACTGTATTCGCAATATTTATAGTTGTGCCCAAAAATAAGTGTAGCCAACACCACTCATCAAAAAAACTGTTCTTTGCAATCGACAGAACTATTACAGAAAATCACAACTAGTCAAAATTCAGAGAAAAAGCCATGATAACAAAAGATTATTGTGGGATTTCTAGCTCCAATTTGTACATCTACAACAGAACTCCTACACGTAAAGCTCAGGGAATATCACAGAACAGGGCACAGGAAGATTGTAAGAGCCAGAGGACTAGAAAATGTGCTTTGAGAGTTTGTCTTCTATAAATTTCAGGGAAGTTTCACCCATACTACCTCAACAGTATAATTGTCTAAACACAGCCTGAACAGTGATATCAATAGATGTGTTAAAATGGATGGGAGAAATAGCACAGGGTCTGATCTCTAGACAAACAACTACAGGTAAGTAATGACTGCTGAGAGTGGGAGAAATTGTCTTCCCCAGGGACTGGTTATCCAACACTCAGTGTTCAGTCCTGAAATCATATATGTAAAAGCAACAGTAAACAGACTGAGAAGCTTCCCTTTATATACTTAGGTACACACACACACACACACACACACATATAAAGACACATAAATATATATAGAGAGAAACTGATATATGATTAACAATTAAAGAAAAAGAGGCAATGAGTTCTAGGGAAAGCAAGGTGTACATGGGAGGAATTAGAGAGAGGAAAGAGAAAGCATAACTAACTTAATTGTATTTTTCAAAATTAGAATTAAAAATAATTAAAAAATAAATTTATATTTAAGGGAGATTAATTTACATAACATGATCCCAGTAGTTCAACAATGGATTTCTCATACTGTAGAAGCTGAGAGTCTAGTAATTATCCAATCTACGAAGCTGAATGTCTCAGGAATCCCCATCTGGAACTGAAAACGTAGAGGATTCCTGGAGAACTACTGGTCTTCTGTCTATATTTGAAACTCAGAGAAGTTGATTTTAATATCAGCAAAGGAATAGAGTAGTAGCAGCAGTGGGGTAAATTAACTTGACAATAAGAGTGAAGATGAACAGGAAAATAATAATAATAAAGTTACCATCTTCAATTTTTTTATTGGAGATATCTTTAGAAAGTGCAATCCACATTATTTAGGGTGGGTCTACCCACTTCAAACAAACTTATTGAGAAGCCCCACAAACTGCCCAAATCACACAAGTGTCATCCACATTCAGAGGACCTTGTTTGGTCCTATGCAGGTTCCCCAGCTGTCAGTCTAGAATCACTGAGCTCCCACTAGCTCAGGTCAGCTGTCTCTGTAGTATCATGGTCATGACCCCTTTGCTCATATTATCACTCCTCACTCTATTCAACTGGATTCCAGGAGCTCGGCCCAAGGCTTAGCTGTGGATCTTTGCATCTGCTTTCATCAGTTACTGGATGAAGGTTCTATGCTGACAGTTAGGGTAGTCACCAATCTGCTTACAGGGAAGGCCAGTTCAGGCACCCTCTCCTCTATTGCGAAAAGTCTTAGCTGGGGTCATCCTTGTGGCTTCCTGGGACTTTCCCTAGTGCCAGGTTTCTCACTAACCCCATAAAGGCTCCCTCTATCAACATATCTCTTTCCTTGTTCCCCTCTCTGTCCTTCCCCCAAATTGACTACTATGTTCCTTCATGTTCTCTTCACCCCTCCTCCTCCCTTTGTGCCCTCTCCCTCCCATTTTGCTCTCCCCTCCCACCCTCCTCCTCTCTCCCCCATGCTCCCAATTTTCTCAGGAGATCTTGTCTATTTCCCCTTCCCAATGGGATCTCTTAGGGTTCTCCTTATTACCTAGCTTTTCTGGGGTCATGGACTATATGCTGGTTTTCCTTTGCTTTACGTCTAATATTTACCTATGAGTGACTACATACCATGTTTATCTTTCTGGGTCTGGGTTACCTCACTCAGCATAGATTTTTGTACTTCTTCCATCCATTTACCTGCAAATTTCAAGATATAATTATTTTTTACCACCAAATAGTACTCCATTTTATAAATGTACCACATTGCCTTTATCCATTCATCAGTTGAGGGGCATCTAGGCTGTTTCCAGGTTCTGGATATTACGAATAATGCTGATATGAACATGGTTGACCAAATGTCTTTGTGGTATGAGTATGCATCCTTTCAGTATATGCCCAAGAATGATATTGCTGGGTTTTGAGGTAGATTGATTCCTAATTTTCTGAGAAACCGCCATACTGATTTCCAAAGTTTACACTTCCACCGACAGTGGAGGAGTATTCCCCTTACACCACATCCTCTCTAGTGTAAACTATCATTGGTGTTTTTGATCTTAGCCATTCTGACTAGTATAAGATGGCATCTTAGAGCCATTTTGATTTGCATTTCCCTGATGGCTAAGGATGTTGAGCAATTCCTTAAATGTCATTCAAGAGTTTGAGTTTCCTCTGTTGAGAATTATCTGGCTGGATCTGTATCCCGTTTTTAAATTGAATTATTTGGCATTTTGATATCTAGTTTCTTGAGTTCTTTATATATTTTGGAAATCAGGCCTCTGTCAGATGTGGGGTGGTGAAGATCTTTTCCCATTCTGTAGGTTGCTGTTTTGTCTTACTGTGTTGTTTGCCTTACATAAGCTTTTCAGTTTCAGGGAGTTCCATGGTTGCTCTCAATGTCTATGCTACTGGTGTTATATTTAGGAAGTGGATTCCTGTGCCAATGCACTCAAGACTACTTCCCACTTTCTCTTCTGTGAGGTTCAGTGTGGCTAGATTTATGTTAAGGTCTTTGATCCAATTTGACTTGAGTTTTGTGTATGGCAATAGATATGGATCTATTTGTATTCTTCTATATGCCATCATCCAGTTATGCCAGCACCATTTGTTGAAGATGCTTGTCTCTTACAATAATGTCCAGAAGCTTGCCTTTACAGATCCAGACAAGTTGACAACAAAGATTAATGATCACATGCACTTAGATAGGCACACTATAGAATTATACCTTGTCTTGTACTTTCATATTCTATTAACCTCCAAATATGACCAAGCCTTTTATGTATTTTGGAATCGTTACAATTTTCTCTATCTTTGATTTTGTAAAACTATTCATTGCTTTCCTTCAGCATTGTGTGTGTATAGAGTATATAATATGTATAATATATTATATATATTATATTGCCACTGTTTTCTTCTCAGTGCCAATCTGTTCAAAAATACTGTAACCAGAAATACACCTGCAGTTAAGCAAATGGGCTTTATACTCATTTCTGTGAATGAAAGCACTTTCCACAGGAATCCTGGATTATCTCAGTAAGAAAGTGTTAAAATAATCTATGATAGGAATTTGGATTTTAGTTGGCTCAAAATGCAGCAGTTTTGGACTGCTACATTAAAGCTGCAATTGTGGAAAAGCACTAATCATCCCAACAGGCAGAAAGATGTTTTGTATTTTGCAGGAGCAAAATATACCTTGTTTTGTCTATGCTTTGAGAATTTTTTAAAGTGGAAATTGCTTTTCGTTTTAAATTTTTTATTCATTTTATATACCAACTACAGTTCCTTCTCCACCCCCCCCTTCCACTCTCTTCCCCACCTCCTTCCCAACCCACTCAGCATCCACTCCTCAGAAAGGATAAGACCTCCCATGGGAGCTCAGGGACTCTAGACTGACAGCAGGTGGAGCATGCATGGGAACGAATTAGGCCCTCTGCCTGAGCATGATAGTTGTGTAGCTTGGTCTGTTTGTGGGACCCCTGGTGATGGGACCAGGTGCAGGAGCTGTCTTTTTGGAGCCCATTCCCTATGGTGGGATGCCTTGCTCAGGCTTGATGCAGGGGGAGAGGGGCAATAAGCAAAGAGGATGAAAACGTCTTCTTTAGATAGTGGATCCATCCCAATGCTGCATCCTGGTGCTGTATGTGTGGCTTAGAATTCAATGATCACCACTAAGAAACCGAGCTTCTTTTCTCCCTGTAGCCCCTTTAACACGAATAAGGTAGTCATGTCAAAGAACATTTAGTTCTGTTTCCTCAAAACAGAGAAAGAATGGCTGTTTAATAGTATCCCTAGCAAAAATCCAGTTTTGACTCTCAGATTACAGCATCTTGGAAAGGAGGTTGTTTATATCACTTTAAGGCAAAGTATATAGGTATAAAGGGCCTGAGATGTGAAAATTTCTAGGTTGTGGAGTCTAAGAAAGTGATCAGGTAGTAGAAATTAGATGAAATTAATGTCAATAAATATAGATTACCCTCTCGTTACAAAGAACTGAATTTCGATTCTAAAGAAAACACATTGATTCTGATCTACAAAGATCTCACTGTCTATTAAAAGAAATAAGGCAAGTACAAAAAGGCTACCATACAGTTTCATTTGATGAGGGTTAGGACTGTTGGCCACCAAGTGAGGACTAAGGGCTAAGAACAAAATCCTATGGTATTCTAACAGAAGAGAAAATGTGTCTGGTTGGGAGAATCAGAGGAAATTTTTACAGAGTCTGTTTAAGTTAATATAAAATTGAAATTTAGTAGCAAATAGAGCTCTGAAACTCAGGAGATACCTTATTCAAGTGTGGAAGTTAGATCCATGGAATAAAAAATAGTCATATTAGAGAGAAGGATCAGATAGACAGGTAAACTGTGACACATCCATGTATTAAACTATGCGCAAAAAAAAGAAGAAAGTCACTGAATGAGACTGAAGATAAACATTAAAAAAACATAGGAAAACTGGTGTCATGCATGCTAAAAAATTTCAAGAATTAAGATAGTCGATGGTATAGTGCCAGACCTACATAAAGATTCAAAAGAATGAAGGCTGAAAAGGGGCCACTGGATTTGGCAATGTTTAGTGGATATGGCATGTTTAGTGAAAGCGTCTTTGAAATAAATTAGCATATGAATAGCATGGCTACACTGAATAGAGCTCTCTCATTGAAGAAGAGATTATCTTGAAAGAGAGAAAAGAGAGCTGGAAAAAAAGGAGTTTCTTTTCTTTTATTCTCATAATTGTAAAATGAAGAGGGATGTGGCAGAATTGCAGGAATATGAAGGAGAAGAGGAGTGGAGGAAGACAGGAAGCAGGAAGGAATGATAACTTGAATAAGAGAACTTTTAGAAAGAAAAACATTTAAGAATGGAAGAAAAGTCTAGAAGTGGCAGTAGGAGTGGATCAGAATGCCTACATATTATATATATATGTATATATATACAATCTCTTTCCTCTATGATATAGGAAATAGAACTAATTAGCATATATCTGGAATCTGCAGACTGGGATTCTAGTCCTGCTAAGCCAGTGTTACCTTATGATCTTATACATATTATTTACTACCTGAGTGTCTGTTTTCTCATTGCAAACTGGAGAAAACTTCCTGATTGCACCGTTTACATACTATACACTATATTTCATGTAATTATATATCATACTATATTTCAAGGAAATTACCATGGATCCATCAAAAGTTGATCTATAATATATGATGCATATCATTATTATCATTATATGCAGCAAAACTTGAAAAATACATTGTTACTGTTGCTATTTTCTAGTATGCACAATGGTGAGAATAATATTTATCACAGAGGATTCTGGAAGAAAAAATTGGTGAGTTGTGGTAAGTCAAAGTTAGCCTGCTCCTATGCAAAGATCGCCTTTTTCTGGTAAAACCACTCCTGAATACACAACCTAATGGATTTTCTTTGTTGCTGTTCTCAGCTCAACTATGGTCAACTTCTCCTTCTCCTTCACCTTTGTCTTTTCCTCCTTCTTCCTCTTCCTGTTATTATTATTCTTTTTTATTTGTATCACATGTGGGAAACACTTGAATATAATCACCCACTGTATTCCACACTGTTCTTTGCAGCTAGGCATCATCAAAGACACCAATGTAGATGAAGCCACACTTCTTTTTCTTTTTTCCCTCTCCCTTCCTCAACTCACCAATACTAGAGTCTTTACCTGGGGAGTGACTTTCTGTTCTCTAAATCTGAGCCCATCACTAGTACTAACAACATCTTTATCATTGAAAAATATGATGAATAAGGCATCATTAGGCTACCCAGAAAGTGTTTAAAAAAATGAAATCTACCTAACCATCTCCCACTTTCCAAAGTCCCATGTAACATTCAAGCCATACTGTGTTTACATTTGCTGTTTATGTATGCATGAGTGCTTTTGTCTAATATGTGCAGTGTTTGCACGCATCTTCTTATTCTTGCCATAGTATACTTTGGCAAATTGAATGTTTGAAAGATATCAGTATATTATTTCCTATATTTATGAGTATTCTTAAATTCTGCCATTTCTCACAAAATACTAATTGGAAAGAGTTTAAGGGAAAATGAAGGAAAGCTGTAGATAAAGACAGTTAAACACAGGATGGGACTTAGGAATAGGTGAGCAATTAGACTTACCTACTGAGCAAGGGTTCCACAATTATCGTGCATTAGCTTTGAAATCACCACTTTCTTGTGCTGAATTATTTTGTCTAAGATGAAAAGAATAAAATAAAGATTTATGATCTCTTGGTCAGATCATCCTTCCAATTATATATACAAAGGAACTACTACTTAGTCCCCTGCACATACAAGACCTTCAGTAATTACCAGGCATTATTATTGTATTGTCTTCACTGAATAAATCAAGAGCTATGAAATTTTATTTTAATAGTAGTATTTCAAAACTTTCTGAATCTAATTTGCTCAAGAAGAACATAAATCTCACAGACTTCAGGATCAAATTTCTTTTCCTAATAAAGCTCAGTTTATTCCTAAATTGTTTTGAAATTATGGTACAAGTGACACACATCACAGAGTATTAAATTTCCTCTCTTGTGCCTAATCACCTTCTAGCAAAAAAAAAAAAATTGAATTTAAACATTATACCCAATTACCCATGTTAACAGCATGTCATGGACAACAAACTGAAACCATGCTATTTAATTTTGTGGGTGAAACCTTTTGAGAGTTGAAGCCAGTTAGTTGGGTTTTTTTTTCCTGTCATTGTCTAAATTTAAAATGAATCATGCACATTTTACTTAATAGATATTTCTATCCTCCTCCATGTCAATTTAACAAAATCACATACTGAACAGAAAATCAAAGATAAGTGAAAAGTATCATCAGACTAAATGATGGCTTTAAAACTCAAAGACAAGAACTTAGTTTCTAGTTTTTCATTTGTGGTACGGAACTCTCTTATAACATTTATATCATTTGGGGGTTTTGATGTTTCCATTGGGCTTTCAGAGAAACCAAAGTATTTTCATTAAGTTCACATTCAGGAAAAGATGAAAAGGAAGTAAAGTTTATTGAGTGATTGCTTCAAGCCAGATTATCCTACAAGTATGTTCACATTTAATTCTCAAAACAACCAAGTAAAATGGAAATTGTTATAAGAATATCGGTGCTGAGAAAAGAAACTCAGAGACTTTAATGTATTCATGGTCACACCATTTGTAATTGATGAGCTTTAAATCCAAGCCCGAGATACAGCAAGTATTGGAAAGTTGTCTAAAATTCTGATGCTTCATTAATTTAAGCAAGTCTGTTCCCAATTAATTCAAGAGAGTGATGCTGAACTTTACTGCAAAAGCAATTGAATTTGCATATGATCATTTAAGTATCTACAGAAAAATACTATTCTGATCCTTCAAATATTTATATAACATATGATACGTGCATTTGGTTTGTTTTCCTGTTGTAAAGATATGTTCAATTTTCTCACTTAATCAAGTAGATTGTTAATATTAATTAATAGCTGAACTTATTCATAAATCCGTACTAGGTATGACTCTCCATTTGCAAAGACAAATGTGCCAGAAATATTTTTTCTAGATGTTTTACAGTACAAATTTGTTTTTATTTTGAGGTCTATTTCACTGGCATGCGAACAATGCAGTCTCAGTTAATGTGAGGTCTCCTTCTTTCCTTGGAATGATGTTTATGTTCCAGAAATTTCTAAAATGATCAGGCAAAGAGAAGTATGAAATGTGTCCCTGGGCATAACATGTATCCGTAAGATGTCCTGTGTTTCTTTAAAGCCCCAAGGCTTAATAGCACATTGCTTGTGTAACACGAAAGAGAGTGGGGCTGGAAAAGTGGAGCTTCTTTATGCCAAGACAAGAAAGTCAAGCAGATGTAGAATGCACCAAGCATTAGAATGGGTCTCAGTCATTTGCTTTGTGACTGCTGGAGCCTGGAAAGGAGAAATGGGGTGGAGGGCCCTGTTCTCTGGTCTCCCCAAAATTTGTGCTCTAGCCAAACTGCCTCTATTTTTCTTTTCTACAGCCTAAAGAACTCTCCGTACCAGAAGGCAAGAGACCTTATTTCTTTTCTTCTGCCTTTCACTCCCTGAAAATATCGGAAT
Source organism: Ondatra zibethicus (assembly GCA_004026605.1). Taxonomy (NCBI): domain Eukaryota; kingdom Metazoa; phylum Chordata; class Mammalia; order Rodentia; family Cricetidae; genus Ondatra; species Ondatra zibethicus. The sequence goes on from PVIU01024966.1 coordinate 16,158, forward strand.
AACTCTATGGGATTAGGCTTTTATTCATACTTTTATCTGACATTTTTACAAAATCCTTATGCTTCTCATATTTTGTTCATTTGTCAATTTATATATTTATTTATTTACTAAAAATTAAAAAAGTATTTTCTTACTTTGCATAAAATTAATATTTATTTAAATATTTCATCAGAAAAAAATATGTTCTTAGCATACAGTCTTGTCTTTTCCTTGACATTATAGTGATCTGGATTTTAGTTCTTAATTTTAGTTAAATGATATGATAAACTTTCATTAAGAATAACTCTATTTTCAGTCACAAGAATATGATCCGGGCCAGACACAGAATCTTCTTAAAAACTAATTTTCTCTCAGAACTTTGTCTTCTACTCTTTGCTGATTTAGATAAAATTTTCTATTTTTTTTCATTCACCGTTGAGATAGAGTGGTGCTCTGTAATTTGTGCTGCTTCAGAACTCACAACTCAGGCTGGCGTCTGGCCTGCGTTACTGTGCTCCAGAACTAACACTCCAGGCTAGCCTCCGGCCTCAGGGTCACTCTGCTCCAGAACTCACACTCCGGGCTAGCCTCTGGCCTGAGTCACTCTGCTCCAGAACTCACACTCCGGGCTAGCCTCTGGCCTCAGGGTTACTCTGCTCCAGAACTAACACTCCAGGCTAGCCTCTGGCCTGAGTCACTCTGCTCCAGAACTCACACTCTGGAGTGGCCTCTGGCCTCAGAATCACTGTGCTCTTCCTGCCTCAGCCACAGAAGTGCTGGAAGAAAGGCATAAGCCACTAGAGCACAAGCTTTATATGGTTTTTTTTTTTTCCTCTCTGTCTCCTTGGTTTTTTGGGAATTCTCTTTTATCCTTGAGACTTAAAATCTACGTGTAAAGAAATGAGCATTTGTGGATCTTTAACATAGGTCCTTCTCATCATTGGATGACTCCTTCAATGTTCAAAATCCCTGTCTTTTTCAGCTTCAGAAAAAAATGTATATTTTGAAATCTCTTAAATTGTTCTTTCCTTCTTAATATTCATTTTGTCTCTTACTACATGGAAATTATACTTCCAAGCATGATTGATCATATCTCTTTTATCTTAAAATTTTCTGTTAGACTAGTTGAAAAAGTTAATTGCTTTCCATTGTTTAACTCTTGTCCAGAGCAAGAATTTAGATATGGGTTGCATTTTCTTATTTATGGTTTTACCTATACCTTTATCTTGGCAAAAATAATTTACACAAAAGGGTTTTGGTCACCAGGCTTTCAATCCCCCGTGAAACTTACTTTGTTTCATAGATATCATCGTTTCCCTCTTTAAAAAATACATTTATTTATTGCATGTGCACACACACATACAGAGTTCAGGAGACCACTTGTAGAACTCCATCCTATGCTTCTACCATTTGGGTCCCTGGGGTTGAACTCAAGTCATCTGGCTTGGTGACAAGTACGTTTATGCATTGAAAAATCTTGCTGACCCAAGATGTCATATCTGAGGAAGTTTTGTTGTTGTTACTGTTTTTCTTCTTCACGTAATACTTGACTTTTTTCTTATTTTTTGGCAGATCCTTCTCTTGGTTTGTGGTTGTCTTGGTTTTTTGTGTAGCCGGATAATCACACTTAGTTGTTCCTTTACAATCTGCAGCACATGTGTAGTTGACAAGGCTTGGCATTGAAGTTTTATATACATATGTTCTCAATAGGCTATATAAGAATAGATAGTGCATGAATGCTGTAGTTTTAAAAAAATGTTTGTCAACTGAACTAGATAATGCCCTCTTCGCACTTGTATTAGGGACTTTTATGTTGCTGTGGTAAAACAGCCTGACCAAAAGGAACTTAAAGAAGGGTTTGTTTGGGTTATGTTTTCAGAGTGTGAGTTTTTTTTTCATAATTCTGAGGAAGGTATGCTAGTAGGAACAGGAGACTTGCTTATGACATTTCCATTCATACACACAGACAAAGAAGGGGGACAAAAAGTGGGGACAAGGCTATAAATCCTCAATCCCCCCTCAGTTTCGTGCTGCCTCCAGCAAGGCTGCACCTCCTATAAATTCCATAATCTACCTAAGCAGCATAATCTACTTAAGCAAAACCTCCTAAACCAGCCTAGGAGTGAATGCTCAAATACAGGAGCCTATGGATGATAATTTTTCATTCAAACCATCATGGCATTTTTACACTATTGCAAAGTTGAAAAAGCCACACTATTATAAGTCATAGGCCATCTGTAAAATAGAACTTGTTCTATATAGTTGACTTGGATAGTTCAGAAAGGAGTTTAATATGTGTGCTTCCTTTAAAAAATGTTATTACTTCCCTCTTGCCTTTACCTCTGCCTCCATGGTTAAGTGTATGACAGGCTTCAACACAGAAAAAAGAGGAAGAGTTTGGGAATGAACACCAGTTATGCCTGTACAATTCAGCTTTGTAGTTAATTTAACTGGTGGTTTGTCCCAGAACCCCTTTGTCTACCTTCCACCATTTGGAGTGGCTCTTGTTTCCTCAGTGTTCTGCTATATATTTGAGGTTTTCAGTTTATCCTATTCTTGAGTATTTAATCTTTTCTCTTGTATATCATCAAGAACTCCCCATTATTTATAGCCCTCTGCTGATACACCCTCTTTTATCAGCATTAGTATTCATCCGCCAAATATTTGTAAATCTGCTATCTCTGTCAGTGATTGCTCTAGGTACTAGAGATATAGCTATGAATGAAACAGAAAAAAAAATCCCTGATTTTATAAATCTTTGCCTTCAAGCAAAGAGACAGAAAGAACCCATCATTAAAATACTCAGCTTATCAAACGGTGAATGTTTGAAGAAAAAAATAATTAAGAATGGAATGTGTTTCTTCCTGGATCATGGGATAGTGAATGATATTGTAGTATTAAACTAGAAAGCCTTTAAGACTAGATTAAAGAGCATAAAGTAACAGTGACCAAAAACTCCAAACAGAAATCACCAAATAGACACTGTAAAGGAGAAACTGCCTGATGCTCACTACAAGAACGTAAATAAAGCTACTGTAGCTTTTTTGTATCATTATTTGAATTATTCCATGTAATTTGAAAAAGATAAATGGAGTAATTATTATGCTCAGTTGGCCCACTTGATTCAAACTTCCATTGTGATTTCCTGCACTGAATGGATTTTTTTCATTATCCATACAGTTCTCTTACCAATGATCAAGCAACTTTGAGTTCTGATTTTGCTATATTCAAAAAGATTGCAATCTGGGTGTTAAGCAATTGGTAGCTTGAAATTTTCTATGTAGGAATAATTATTTTGCATATTTATTAAAAAAAACAAATCGTGACAATGTTTCATTCAGAAACTAATTTCCTTTTTCTCTGCATCCCTACCTACTCAACTTTGCATTCTTCCTCAAAAAAAAAAAAAGGAGAAACCCAATATAACAACAGAATCTCCCAAAACAAAGAAAACAAAGTAAAACCATGCCCAGAAAGAAAATAAAACATACCAAACTGTAACCAAATAAATGGGAAGTCCATTATATGTTGGTCTTCTCTTGAACATGAAGCTGGCTCTGGAGTAGTTGATATACCCAGTGTAATTCTTTTGGAGAAAACTGATTTTCCCTCTCCCAATAGGTATAAAGGACAGTTCAGTTGTTAACCTTTACTCTGGTGATTCGGTTTTCATTTACTTATTCATTCATTAATTTTTAAAAATATAACAAACTAACTTTCATATCATGTAACTTTTGTATGTATGCATGTAATCTCCCAAAATAAATTAATACAAAAAGTTTTTTATGAACAAGACTTATTGTTTTGTACAATCAAAGTATAATTATTAAGAACTTTAGTAATATTGATCCTACCTATCCAAGAGCATTGGGTGATCTTTCCATTTTCTGATATCTTCTTTAATTTCTTTCTTTAGACACTTGAAGATCTTGTCATACAGGTCTTTCACTTGTTTAGTTAAAGTTACCCCACAATATTTTATATTTCTGGCTATTGTAAAGGGTGATGTTTCTCTGATTTCTTTCTCATCCCATTTATCATTTGTATATAGGAGGGTTACTGATTTTTTTTAGTTGATCTTGTGTTCTGCCACATTACTGAAGGTATTTATCAGCTGTAGGAGTTCCCTGGTAGGATTTTTAGGGTCATTTATGTATACTATCATATCATCTGCAAACAGCAATAGTTTGACTTCTTCCTTTCCAATTTGTATCCCCTTGATCTCTTTTGTTGTCTTATTGCTCTAGCTAGACCTTCAAGTACTACATTGAAGAAATATGGAAAGAGTGGACAGTCTTGTCTTGTTCCTGATTTTAGGGAAATCGCTTTGAGTTTCTCTCCATTTAATTTGATGTTGGCTGTCGGCTTGTTGTAAATTACTTTTATTATGTTTAGGTACGTTCCTTGAATATATGATCTCTCCAATATCTTTATTGTGATTTTGGTGAAGGTTTTTTCTGCATCTAATGAGATGATTAGGTGGTTTCCAGACTCAGAAAGACAAACATGCTATGTAGTCACTCGTAAGTGGATACTGGATGTAAAGCAAAGGATAACCAGACTACAATCCACAACTCCAGAGAAGCTAGGTGGGCCCTAAGAGGAATGCATGGAACACCCTGGGAAGGGAATTAGATAAGAACTACCGGGTAAACTGAAGATGAGGGAGGTAGTAGGGGGGGTGGGGGGATGAGAACCTGAGAAAACAGGATAGTCCATTTGGGGGAGGGACGGAGGAGAGAGCAATGAAAGAGGTATCTTGATAGAGAAAGTCATTATGGGATTAGGTAGAAACCTAATGCTAGGAAAATTCCCAGAATCCACAAGGATTACCCCAGCTAAAATTCCTAGCAATAGTGGACAGAGTGCCCAAACTAGCCTTCCCCTGTAATCAGCCTTAATGTAGCGCCAAGGAACTTGGTCTTTCCTCAATGGGCTAGACTTTGTTGACTCTCCATGGGAGCTCTTACCCTTTTGGAGGAGTTGATGGGGGTGGGCTGTGGGGAAGAGGAGAGAGAGCAGGAGGAGGGGTGGGAGGGAGAAGTATGGTTGAAATGAAAAATAAAATTTAAAAAAATTTTAAAAATCATTTAGGAAATAAAAAATAAGTTTTAAAAAGAACTATAATAATAGATTGGTGAGATCCCTCATGTTTCTGCATCTCCATTTGGCTGAAACAATGCAGTTACTTATGTATTGTTAGGAAGAGAGAGATGACATGAAAATGTTGGAGGGAGCAACAGTAAATAGTAAACAGATTAGGCTAACTCCAGAAATATTGGGTTCTATGTTTGTAAGATAAACAAAGAACTTTAATATCAGGTGTAGGTAAGATTATAGGTGGGGGAGTCTTCTGTGGTGCTTTAAGCAAAAGTGAAAAGGAAAACTCTGGAAAGCTCAGAAGCTGCATAATAAACAAACTCAGAAAAAAATACAGTTTAACAAAGGAGATTTGCAGTCTGTGCAACAGGGCTTCATGCACTTCTTAGCTTTCTGAATGGTATCGTGGTGAGAAGTCACTTTGAGGTGGGGAGGGTCTTAGAATCAAATCTTATAGCCAGGGCAATATTGGTCTCTACATTATATATTCAAGAACTAACAACCTTTCCCTTTCTCCCTTCCCCTCCAACTTCCCCCTCTCCCTTCCCTTTCCCTGCTGTGTGAGAGACCACCTTGAGAGTAGAAATTAGTTGTAATTTGGACTCAGATTCATAGAAACAAGTCTATTTGCTGGGATGTGTGGGCTGGTTTGCAATAAAAAGCAGGTGGTGCTTCCATTTGGGAATGGTGTGGTATATGAGAAGAGAAATTAGATCAGCTACAAGTGGAAGCTGAGTTGGAGAACTGTCTAAAGGAGGTAGTATTGCTCAGAGCCTGTGCTTCAGCCACATCACAGATTGCTTAGTTGGATTACCCTCTTCACACTCAGAGCCTCAGAAACATTTAATGGAGATAAAACTATTTCCTGAACATTTCTGTTACCCACGAATGCACTGGCAGAGTGCCTGTAGTATGTGTGTCAATGTGTATGTGTGGGGGTGTGTGATCCAATTGGCCATTCTATAAGCTCTGCTGGCAAAATGCTTGCATGTGTTCTTTTTCCAAGACTCATGTGCCAATATTACTGGCATGGATTCGGAAGAAGCATAAGACATTATTTTAGCTACCACTCAAGTAGGCATTAGATTGGGGTTCAGTCTCCATACAGCCCTTCCTGGTCTAAACTATACAGTCATGAGAGAAACAAAAAGTGATCATGGTAGCCTTTACACATGTATTTTATAAACATTAAAGTTGGGGGAGTATGGGTTATCGCCATCTCCAGCCCCTCAGCAAGTTTTTCTTCATTATTATTTTTCATACTTTTCTGTGATTGCTACTTATCCCACATTTTATTGCCAACTTATTAATACTTTTACTTTTGTTAACTTTTAATATCTTAGTTTATAATTATCTTGGCTCCTTTCCTGTCTATTTTGATTGGCATTGGACCTATTTCCAATTCTGTGTTACAGTAGTGAGTGCTTAGGGGTTTTATGTCATTCTCCTGTGGTCTACTTTCTCCCTGACAAGCGGTAATGGGATCTGCCACTGCAAGAGAGTTTGGCAAGATGACTCAGTAGATAAAGTTATTGTCTTACAAGTATGCAGACCCGAATTCATATAAAAATGCAAACAGGATTGTACATACTTGCAATTTCATCATTGGGGAAGTAGACAGACAAATCTATGATGTTCATTCAATAGTTAGAAAAGCTTACTGTTGATATTCAGGGCAAGGAAAGACCTTTTCTCAAAGACAGTGGATGATATTCTTGAAGATGACAACCAAGGTTGTACTCTGTCCTCCACATCAGTGTATACAAGTGTGTCTCTATGCACCAGCACATACACATATATGCCCATAAGTGCACATGCATAAACACATGCAAAAATAGAAAACTGTCCACTAAGATGACTTTCATTTAACAGATATCCACCCCAACAGATGAAAAAGTTGCAAGATGGAAACACTCAAAAAATAGAAAATCAAGAAAAATAAAATGATTCCTCCAAAATCTCACAATTTTTCAACAACCAAATCCAAACACTTAAAATTGATTGAAATGTTGGGCAAGGAATTCTAACCTAATTTTAAAATTATCAACAAATTCAAGGAAAATAAAAACAAATAGATGACTGAAGAAGTCATTCAAGATTTGGATGATAAATTCATCAAGCAAATTCTCAAAAACCTGAAAATTTTTTAGATGAAAATTTCAATAAGAAAACAGTGGAAAACAACATCAGTAGACTAGATCTATCAGAATAATATATTAAGGTTTGAATACAAGTATCACAATCATATGACTATAAATAAAACAAATTCACAACCATAACTTTCAAGAGCTCAGAAACAGAATTAAGAGACCAAATCTACAAATCTTTTGTTTATAAGAGGTATGAAGCCAAGATGGAAGGTACAACTACACAAAGCCTATTAGATGAAATTAGAATGAAAATACCCTAAATCTAACCTAACACAGTCATGCCTTGGCACATGAAGTACAAAGCTCCCCATACACACACACACACACACACACACATACACACACACACACACACACACACACACACACACACACACACACACACCAGAAGGGGAGGGAGAGGAAGAGAGAGGAGAAACATACATACAATAATAATAAATATTTCTTCTGGGGTCTGGGAACTAGGTCAGAGAATAAAACTGCACAAACATGAAGAACTTAATTCCATTCCTAGCACCAAGAAAAACTGTAAACAGCCAGATGTAGTGACATGTGTCTGTAATCCCAGAATTGGAGAGGTGTAAACAGATAGACTCCTGTATCTTGCTACCTAGCCAGGGTACTCTAATTGGTAAGATCCTGGTAAGATACTCTGTCTTTTATATATATATATTGAGCTCTACATTTTTCTCTGCTCCCTTCCCTCCTTCAACCCTCCCCCAAGGACCCCATGCTCCCAATTTACTTAGTAGATCTTGTCTTTTTATACTTTCTACTTCCCATGTAGATTAGATCTATGTAAGTCTCTCTTAATGTCCGTATTGTTGTCTAGGTTCTCTGGGATTGTGGTTTGTAGGCTGGCTTTCTTTGCTTTATGTTTAAAAACCACCTATAAGTGAGTACATGTGATAATTGTCTTTCTGTGTCCGGGTTACCTCACTCAAAATAATGCTTTCTAATTCCATCCATTTTCCTGCAAAATTCAAGCTGTCATTTTTTTCTGCTGTGTAGTACTCCATTGTGTAAATGTACCACATTTTTTTTATCCATTCTTCGATCGAGGGGCATTTAGGTTGTTTCCAGTTTCTGGCTATGACAAACAAAGCTGCTATGAACATAGTTGAGCACATGTCCTTGTGGCACGATTGAGCATCCTTTGGATATATACCCAAAAGTGGTATTACTGGGTCT
>PVIU01024967.1:0-24576 GCA_004026605.1 Ondatra zibethicus
CCCCTTCCCCCCACCCCTCCCCCATGCTCCCAACTTTTGCCTGGCGATCTTGTCTGCTTCTAATTTCCAGGAGGATCTATATATGTTTTTCTTTGGGTTCACCTTATTTGGCTTTTCCTAGGCTCATGAACTATAGGCTCAATGTCCTTTGTTTATGGCTAGAGTCCACTAATGAGTGAGTATATACCATATTCATCTTTTGGGTTTGGGTTATCTTACTCAGGATAGTGTTTTCTATTTCCACCCATTTGCATGCAAAATTCAAGATGTCATTTTTTTTTTTACCGCTGAGTAGTACTCTAATGTATATATGTTCCACACTTTCTTTATTCATTCTTCCATTGAGGGGCATCTAGGTTGTTTCTAGGTTCTGGCTATTACAAATAATGCTGCTATGAACATAGTTGAACAAATGCTTTTGTAGTATGATTGGGTATCTCTTGGGTATATTCCCAAGAGTGGTATTGCTGGATCTTGAGGTAGGTTGACTTCCAGTTTCCTGAGAAACCGCCACACTGATTTCCAAAGTGGTTGCACGAGTTTGCATTCCCACCAGCAGTGGATGAGTGTTCCCCTTAATCCATATCCTTTCCAGCATATGTTATTTTTGGTGTTTTTGATTTAAATGTAACATCGTTTTTTCTTTTCAAAACAGAAATGCTGAATCTATTCTCCTTTGTTTAGCTTTTTTCCTGACCATTGTCCATAACAACTTGTAACCAACATGCTAAACAAAGACAAACATTCATAATCCATTTTTGGAAATATAAGCATAGTTTTCTAGGCTACTTCCTGCTGATCGTGAGCACTGGTACCCTTATGGGGACCCAAAAAAAATTTAGGATTATGGTCAAGTCCTGACTGAACTATTCCATGAGGCTGGATCATCTCAGCAAAACTCAGAAGAACCTGCTGCAGAGATGCTCTGAAATATTGGTTCATCTGGGGCATCTGTTCCCATTGGAGATTTTTCAGAGGTGTCTTCCTTCATCAAATCTGTTTTCTTAAACCAGAATGAATCCACAGTCTCTCACTTTCTCTTTTGTTTGTGAAAACAAAAACAGAACCTCTTCTCTAAAGTAACATATCTTTTGACTTAAATTTTGAAGTCAAGGCTTTTAAAAAATATATAGGTTGGATTAATCTAGCAACATTAATAATCAAATGCCTTTTAGCAGCTGTTGCCCCTTTCTCAGTAGTCAAGTGATTCAAAGATAACACAATAACATAGAGTATCCAGATTCTTTGTGTATTTTCCATCTTTACATGACTTTTTTTTTTATTCTATTTCTTTTGCTTTTATTTTTAATTTTTGGTTTTTTGAGACAGGGTTTCTCTGTGTATCTTTGGCTGTCCTGGATCTCACTCTGTAGACCAGGCTGTCCTCAAACTCACAAGAGATCCACCTGCCTCTGCTTCCCAAGTGCTGGATTTAAAGGCATGGGCCACCACAACTACTCTATTTCTTTTTCTATCCTTTTTCTTTTCTCTCCCAAGCCTACATATATTTTTAAACATGCTATAAACCGTTGAGAGGTTTATTTCATCTGAATCTGTCTTTATTGTATATATCTGTCTTTTCCTAAACACATGAGTCTTTAATCTGCTAAGCAGTATGGCTAGCATTAATTAAAATTGTGGCTTTGGCAACTGGCTCCACCCCATTCCTTAGCTTTTTGAGAGTCTAGCTTCATGGTAGAGGTACTGTCAGGAGCCACACTTATTGCCAAAATTCTATAAAGTTTCTAGGTCCATGTCACCACCAAGAAACCTGATGCCGGCTGCTCATAAACACCATTTAGGTTCTTGGTGGCAGAGTCTCTTAAAGGAGCTATGAGGTTTTTATTGATGACACTGATTTCAGGAAGCCTATCTAAAGGACCTGCATCTCTTCTTACTGCCAGTAAACAGAACCTACTGGGGAAAAATTGGTTACCAAGAAGCTGCACTTGACTCTGTTCTTGTCTGGCTAGAATTCTATTTTAAAAGCTTTCTCAGGCTTTATATGGAAATTATTGCCAAATATTTGGGTGTCATTTGTAGATGGAAGTTTCTGCCCTGCCTGATCCCACAGCTGTTCAGTCACAAAGAAACATGTGGATAAATAAGACCAACTTTCTGTTCCCTAATGATATCACTCACCAAGGCATAGGTACAAAATCTGTCTCTTAGAAGTCATTTTCTCAAGTGGGAGGGTAGTGTCGAGCACTATATTACTTTCCTTCTCTGGCTATATGGGATGCCTAATATTTCTCCCTTAAAAATTTTCTATATAATATATTCTGATCATGGTTTCCTTCCCCCAACTCCTCATACATTTCTCCACCTCCCTCCCCACCTACTCAATTTCATATCATTACTTTCTTTCTCTCTTTAGGAAACAAACAGGCAAATAAAACTAGAACAGAATTTAAAAAAACCACAACACACACACACACACACACACACACACACACACACACACACACACACACCATAAAACACAAATTGGAAACCATAATTTATAAGCAAAAGAGCAAAAAGATGGAAAATGCCCAAAGTAATATGACACAAAAAGTCTCCAAAAATATGATTGATTTTGTTTTGTGTTGGCCATCTACTGATGAGCATAGGCTCTACCCTTAAGTGTGGTTAATATATCCAGAGAGACTATATTGGAGAAAGCAAATATTTTTAAATATTAAATGACTTTTATTTATGCATTTATTGAGATATCTCTTCTGAATTTTTATTAAAAGTTTTAATATAATGCTTCCATTAATTTTGAGAATTTCATATATGCATGTAGTACATTTCGATCATATCCATTTGTATTAGTTTGAATGAAAATGGCCACCATTAGGCTCAGAGAGAGTGGCACTATTGGGAAGTGTGGCCTTGTTGGAGTGTGTCACCAGGGGTGGGCTTTGAGGCTTTAGAAGCTCAACTTAAGCCCAGTGGCTCACTCTTCTTTCCTGCTGCTCCAGGATCTAGATGTAGAACTCTTAGCTACTTTTCCAACACCATGTTTCCCTGCATGCCAGCATGCTTCCCACCATGATGACAATGGAATAAACCATTGAACTTTAAGCCAGCCCCCAGTTAAGTGTTTTCTATTATTAAGAGTTGCCATGGTCATAGTGTCTCTTCACAGCAATAGAAGCTCTAAGATAACCACTGTTGCTGCTGCTTCTAATTCCTCTCAGATCTAACACTACCTCTCTACAATCCTACCTTAACTTGATATCCTTGTTTTATTTTTTTTCTTGTTAATAACCCAACATGTCCAATATATGGGTATTGGGTCATTTACTAGAGTATGATTAAACAACCAGGGGCCATACTTGTCTTATTTAGTGTTTCTATTACTAGAGCAAATTTGAACATAGGTAGATGAATAGAATTTGTTATATGGAAAAAACTCTGGCATCTAACTTTCTTTGTGACATCCAGGCTCATTCCTATTATATTCCACTCTTGGACTCTAAATAATGATGTGTCAAGGTTTGTATTTAAGGTTCCCATATACTAAAATGTACATGCATATATAATTGTTTTAATATTAAAACTATAAACATACCATATTCCATAAAGAACATGGACTGAGTCAGGACCCATTTTAGTTCTTAAATAACATATTTTGTTAAAGAATATCAGATGCTTTGCAAATATTACTTTTATTTCACATTTAGAGAATGAAATCTTATGGGCAGTGTGGCTTTTGCCGTCTTATTGGTCCTGATTCAATGCAACTTCATGAAACTTTCATCTTTCATACCTTGATGAATTTGACATTATTTTGATAATGTCTGACTAAGACTTTAATTTTGTCTTAAAATTAGTTCTTTAAAAATTTAAAGCTGTTTGGCAGTGCCATACATTTGTTCAATGAATTTTATTTTACTCCCCTCTCATTTTCTCCTTATTCTCACCTCTCTCCCACTAGATAATGTCTTCTCAATTCCATCTGGAAAATTCTTGAACACATATGCATAAAATAGGGCTTCCTCTTCCTTTCTTTCTTTTTGTTTTGAGACAGGCTGTCATTATTGCCTTGGATGTCCTAAAACTCACTATGAAGACCAGCTGACCTCAAACTCATAAAGATCTGCCTGCTTCTGCCTCCCAGTTGCTGGAATTAAAGTCCTGTAACCCTAAACTCAACTTTAATTACTTTCATATAGATAATATTATTTTCATCAAGAAAGGATATTTCTTATTGCATATCTTTTCTTAAAAGAATATTTCCTGTTGTTACAGTTTTGTAGGTAATGATTTTGCTATTCAAACATACTTCATTTGGGTTTCTCTAATATATATATATATGTATATGTATATACTATATATATAACAAAATGATCAGTGATGAAATTATTCTAATATTAAATACATAGAAACTGAGAAATACTGAGAGCTGTTTATGACCCCGAAATTGTGTGGAATTTATCAGTATACTGTTTCCATTGAAAATTTAGAGGCATTGTGGAGTACTGGTTTTATTATTAATTTTTCTCCAATTCTTTCATTTGTTTTCAAAAGGTGTCCAAATAATATTGAAGAGAAAAATATAACATATATCTCAGAATTCCATCTCATGGGACTCTCAGATGATCCGCAGCTGCAACCTATACTCTTTGGACTGTTCCTGTTCATGTATTTGGTCACAATGCTTGGAAACCTACTCATCATCCTGACAGTCAGCTCTGATTCACACCTCCACAGTCCGATGTATTTTTTCCTCTCCAACTTATCCTTGGCTGACATCAGTTTCACCTCTACCACACTACCAAAGATGATAGTGGCTATCCAAACTCACAGCAGAGCCATCTCCTATTCAGGATGCCTGACTCAGATGTCCTTTTTTATGCTTTTTGGATGTTTGGATAGTCTTCTTCTAACTGTGATGGCTTATGATAGGTTTGTGGCTATCTGCCATCCTTTGCGTTACCAGGTCATCATGGACCCTTGCCTTTGTGGCTTGCTGGTTTTCGTGTCTGTTCTCATCAGCCTTTTGGTCTCTCAGCTACATAATTCAATAGTATTACAACTTACCTACTTCAAGAGTGTGGACATTTCTCATTTCTTCTGTGATCCTTCTCAGATTCTCAACCTTGCATGTTCTGATACTTTTACCAATAACATAGTCATGTATTTTGTTGGCGCCATCTCTGGTTTTCTTCCTATCTCTGGAATTTTCTTCTCTTACTATAGAATTTTTTCCTCTGTTCTTAAAATGCCATCTCCTAGTGGGAAGTATAAAGCCTTCTCTACCTGTGGTTCTCATCTGTCAGTTGTTTGCTTATTTTATGGGACTGGCGTTGGGGTATACCTCAGTTCAGCTGTCTCATCGTCTCCCAGGAAGGGTGCAGTGGCATCAGTACTATACACTGTGGTGACCCCCATGCTCAACCCTTTTATCTACAGCTTAAGAAACAGGGACATCATGAGGGCCATGTGGCAACTCCTCAGAAAAACAGTCTAATCCAAGGACCTGTAGCATTCATTCTGGATCCTTTGTAAATCTGATTCACAAAATTTCTAATTCTTACAATACCCATGGAAGCTTCATCTGTTTCATATTGCTTTAATAACCACACAATTGAAATCAACTCTCTTTCATATATATATTCAGAAAGGAGGAAGTCAGGAAATTTTTTCACCCTTCCATATTATACGAAAATGTTCTAACAATCTCCTGTCATGCTTAGTGGTTAGAGGTATTGAGTACTAGGAAATATATGCTTATTAAAATCTGGGTGAAATATGTGTAATATACATTTTTTCTTATATAAACAAGAATGGTACTTTCTACCCTTCTCTATATGTCTCTTCAGAAATGCTCTACAAGTGTTTGTTTTTCTTTCTTTTGTGTGTGGTCCCTGGAATGTTGACTGTGTTACAGTGGATGACTTCACTTCCAGACATATATAGGCAGTGCTATTGGTCTCAGGGTATTACAAAAGAGAACAAAACATTGGGAGAAAGTGGGGGTTGATCTAGGAGGAGCTAAATGGGGCATATGGGGTTCACATGATTAAAATATACTATATGCAGTTATGAAATTCTTAAAGAACAAAATAAAAACATTATATATTAAGGATTTGACTTTATTCAGTAGATTTATAAATATTGTCTGTGAGGATGTAGATTTTTGGCTTGCCTGTACTTATGAAATTGCCCAAGGCATTTATAAAGTTTACTGATGCCTATGCGGATCTTGTGAAGACTGACTCGTAGCACCTACACTGTGGCTTACTGTAACTCCAGCTCTAGCAGATCCTGTGTAGTCTTCTGGCCTTTGTAGGTACTACATGCATTTGGTGCACATATGTACATGGAGGCAACATATATGCATAAAATAAAGATAAATAAACAAAGACCTTTAAAAGTACCAGTGCCTGTGTTTTCTATTCAGAGCTTTTGATTTACTGAAGGTGGCAGAACATGAATGGGAGGGTGTGGGGATGAACACAAACTTTAAAAGACACGGGGCTGGAGAGATGGCTCAGAGGTTAAGAGCACTGGCTGCTCTTCCAGAGGTCCTGAGTTCAATTCCCAGCAACCACATGGTGGCTCACAACCACCTGTAATGAGATCTGGCGCCCTCTTCTGGCGTCCGGACATACCTGGAGACAGAATGTTGTATACATAATAAATAAATAAATCTAAAAAAAAAGACACCTAAGATTTTTCCTGAAAGATATGCTGATGCATTTATAGTCACTTCCTTGCATGAAATGAAAATTTTGTTGCTGGTTTTAGGATTCTTCATGACACTGACACTAATTGTGAGCATTGATTTACCACTGTTAGATTTTACATATGGCTAGTTCTCTCTCTCTTTTTTTTTTAATTGGGAAGTAATGCATTCCGGTTTTTAAACATGTTTGTCTTTCTCTATGTCTCTAATGTAAACATTTTGGCTTTCTTATACCACATAAGCCCATTAATATATCTCTGTTTTTCTTCATTCTTTTTCATTTGGTTCACTGATTCAATGGTTTCCAAGAATCTGTGCTTTTAAGGTCATTGATTCTTCTTTCTGCTTAGTAGACTCTATCATAAGCACCCTACTGAACATTTCAATTGGATTATTGTGTTCCTCAACTTTAAGATTGTTGTATTCTAACAATTTATATGTGATTGTACCATTTTATTCATATATATTTTTATAAGTTTTGTCTGTGTAGTAGCCTCATTTATTAACTGCCTTTTTCTGTTTGAATCTGTTGTTGAATAAATCATATATCACTATTTTAAAAGGAAATTTGAAGAGCTGCTTTTCTATAATTTAATTTATTTCTTTGTTTGGGCCATATTTCCTTGTTCCTTTGTATATCTTGCATGTTGTTGTTGAGGTTAAAAATGCGAATTCTCACAAGTTTTACATGTTGGCTTCATATGGGGGAAGGTTTTAAAATTTATCTTTTCTAGGGATGTGTATATGTTCTTTTTTAATCAAGGAGGCTTCCCTCTCTTCTTAAGAGCCTGTTGTCTTTTGTTTTACCCATTGTCTGTCCCAGGTACTGCATTTTCTCTGATGCTTTATAAAATGCCTTAGAAGTTTTGTCTGTAGGCCTGGTACTGTCATTTTAAGTATATTGTCATTACTTTCAGTTCTTCAAGTCATGCAACACATAAACTAGCTCTTTGGGAACACAATTAAAGGATAAAGACAATTTAGACAAGTATTTTGCCTTAATTATTTATTCCAAAGACAGAACCTAGGAGTTAGAAACTTTCTTCCTGTTTTGCATCTGGTTTTGGGAATGGAAGCTTTACTGGTGGGCAAATGTAACAACTTTTCTTATTCACTGTGATATTGCTATTGGGTTTGCACTTCTCTGAAATGTTGCTCTTTTAAAACCAGTTCATGGAGTTCCCACGAGGAAATTTGTGTCTCTGAGGAGGATTGAAGTCTAGAGCTTTCTGTCATTTTGCCACTATTACTATGGGCAAAAGTTTGATTCATTAAACAGAGTTAATTAGCTTAAAACACTCATAAAATTCTAAAGAAAACACATTGTGGAGGGAAATGAATTCAATAAGAAAATTAAGAACACATTGGGAGCATTGGTTGAGCGTTGACACAGAAATTTTTTTAGCATATTGTTACATTTTGCTGCTGGGAGAAAAACCAAGGTATTTTTAAAATTTCTGAGTAAAGGGACAGGACCTGCATGGAGAGATTTGATGAAATATATGTGCTGCACAGATGAAAGTCTTTAGAGAACACGGTGGTTTTATGGGTTGTGTAATGTGGTAGGCAGGAAAGGTGTATAATGATAATCCTGAGGCACTTACAGATCATGGGTACTCATGATCATGCAAAGTTTTTTAGATGATACAAAAGTAAACCTCATCCCATGTCTTAAGTCTTTCCAAATGTTTATCTCCTCCTCCTAGAGGTGTCTAACCAGGAGGTACATATCTAACTTTGTTCCTGAGCCTAGAACCTCAGGTTTCACTGCTCACGGAACATGAAGGTGCAAGGGAGTCTCTTTCCTTCGTTAGCCCTTATTACCAAAGAAGATCACTTCAGAAATGTGTGGAGCTCATCATGTGCTGCATAGTCCATGGGAAGCACTGTTTCACAACCAACACATTTATTGGACTAGGTATACTAAATTGTCCCAAAATGTAAAATTTCACCAAAGGAGCCAATGAAGTTTATTAAATTGGTGTGTGGAGGGTCTCACATGATTGTCATCAAGAATTCTTTTTTTTTGTTTTAATTTTTACTTTTTTTCTAGACAGTTTCTCTGTTTAAAACTCTGGCTGTCCAGAACCTGTTTTGTAGACCAGAAAGATCCACTTGCCTCTGCCTCTTGAGTTTTGGGATTAAAGGCATGTGTCACCATGTCTGACACAATTCTTAAAAATTTTATTTAAGGGATTATAATATAACCGTAACATTTATCCCTTCCCTTTCCTCTCTTCAAACCTTCCCACATATCCCTCCTTGATCATCTTCAATTTCATGGCCTCTTTTTTCATTAATTGTGATTGTATGTATATATGTATTTGTATATACTAAGTGTATGTGTGTTTGCCTGAATGTTTGTCTGTATACCACATGTGTACAGTGACCATGGAGGCCAGAGAGCATCAGCTCCCCTGGAACTGGAGTTATAGAAAGTGGTTAGCCACAGTGTGGGTGCTGGGAACTGATGTCAGATCATCAGGAAGAACAGCAAATAAGTGCATTTAACTGTTGAGCCATCTCTCTAGCCCTCAAACACCTTCTTTTTCCATGTATAGTGACCAAGAATGTCTTCTACAATATCCATTTGTGTGTACCAACTATCTTTGTATCAAGAAAAGCAACCCAAATTTTATGACACTCAAGCAGACTGTGTGACAGACTGTATGTATCTGTAATAATAGTAACATGTTACTATTTACATGTACTGTAACTTATCCATGAGAAATAACCTAATAAGTAGCAAACACAATTTTTGGAAGTGACCAAGAGCTCAGAATGAAAAGAATTTAAATCAAATATATTCTAGAAGAAGGTGATTCCTACTCCTGAAGAGAGACCAGAATCATAGGAGACACTGAAGAAATTTGATTATGGGGTGGCTGTGGTTTATCAAAATGTCAGTGCAAGCTCTTCTAGTAGAAGAGAAACCAGGGCACTTAATCAACTGTAAGCCAGGAGCAATGCTCTGAGAAGCTGTTTGGGTGTCTGTAGAAAGAACCAGCATAGTGAAAATCATACCTAGTTTCCAGTTTGTTTTCAGGAACTTTTGATGACATGGTACTGAACTGAGAATTGTAATGGCAAAACATGTTTTGAGACATGAATAGTAATGTGTTTGGACCCCACACTTCTGATAGAAGATTAAATGGACAGCAGTGTAGATTGTAGACAGAAAGCCATCAAAGAGAACTCTTTTTTTCATATTCTTTTATTTTTTTCATTCAAAAAAATTTACATTTCCTCCCCTTCTCCCAGTCCCCCCCCCCCAACCTCTCCTTCCTCCCCCTGCTTCCTTAAAAGAGGGCATGGTACCCTGCCCTGTGGGAAGTCCAAGGCCCTCCCCCTCCATCCCGGCCTAGGAAGGTTTGCATCCAAATAGACCAGGTTCCCAAAGAGATAATACATGCAGAAGAGATAGGTCCTAGTGTCATCCTTATCACAATGTTTAAAAGTTCTCTTTGGCAGACTGAGAAGCCAAAGAGAACTCTTAAACATTGTGATAAGGATGCTGAGGTGTAGCTCTCTACAGTTGATGGTTTCTGACCACGGTGCAGTTGGGAAGGGCTCAGTTTTCTTTAACTGGCTCGCCATGCTATAGTGAGTATATGGGCAACACAAATTGAACGTTATTTTTCTTCCTCTTCCTCTTTATCATACTCCTGTTTCTCCTCCTCCGCTTCCTCCTCTTCCTTCTTCTCCTCCACTTCCTCCTCCTCTTCCTCCTCCTCCTCCTCCTTCTTCTTTTTTATTTGGAGGGGGAAGGTCACAAGGGTGGACCTAGGAGGACTGGGAAGTGAGTGTGATTGGGGTGCATGATGTGAAGTCCCCAAATAACCTATGAAAATATTATGTTGGAAAAATGACTAGCATGAATAAAGGAAAAGGAAATGAAAATAAGACTTTTTCCTTAGAGACAAAAACTGAGAAATGGAAATAGTATGTGGTGATTAGTATGGATGATTTGCTTCTACTCTGATTTCCTAAGCATTGCTGAATTGAAAAATAATAGTCTTGTGGGGCATAGTGGTGTCCACATCTAATACCACTACTTGGGGGGCAGATCTCTGTGAGTTTGAGGTCAGCTTGGTCTACATACAGAGTTCCACGTCAATAAGGCATACACAGTGAAAAGTAAACTGAAAAAATAGTAGTCTTAGTTTTACACAAATGTTCTATTAGCAAAAGTTGGAAGGTCTATGGGAAAGCCTTTCCTGAAATATCCTAGCACATTTCTCTTTTTTCTTTATTGTTAATAGTAATAAATCCCCAAAGCAGGGGATAATGTGTACCAACTGGCTAATTAGGAGCTGTGTGCATTGAACCCCCAAGGTCACACAATTGAAGTAATTAGATAGTACCTTCAGACTTGTAATTTGCTAGCTTCAATCAATGTCTCTTACTTCTTTTAGACACCTTCTTTAACTTGATCCTGTCTTGCTTTCTAGTCCTGAGAATACAGCCTGTGGATTTGGTGAATACTATGCAGGAATGAAGCAGTTGGTAATGCCCCTGCAGAGACACATCCTAGTGCAGTAAGTGCGTATTGAGATGCTAGAAGGGTAGAGGCACTGTCAGGAACACTATTTCTTTGTCATGAAGAAATGTGGCTTTGGGGATTGAGGGGAGGATAACAGCATGCAAATATTCTGCTCTGAGGACAGAGTTGACTTTTGGGATTGGTTGGGTTCCAGGAACTCTTAGAATCTGCTCTCCTCTCACACTGATTCTCAGTCCTGTTGGCATCTCCCACACATTACTAGGCAAGGGGTCTTATTTGGGCAGGAGAATTAGCATAGAGTTCTTTCAACTAGATGAAAAACCTACTTCTGGGAGGCTTAAGACTATATTTCTCATTTGTGTATGTAGAATTTATGATCAGATAAAGGAATGAATACTATATAGAAAAATAGCAAAGGTAATCTTATAGAAAGGATATTTTCATAGGACTATATGGGGTTAATACAAAATTCTAAAAAATAAAATATTTCAGAAATACTTCCTAAAAGTTCATCATTATTTAATTATTTCAGGTGTGTTGGGCACTAATGCATTATGTGGTCAGGGCACTTTAGAGTTATATGCACATTTGTCAAAGTGGAAGTTCAGCAGAGTCAAAGTCAGGGAGTGAAGCTGTTTGGAAAACACTCTATGAATTTAAGTAGGCCCTTATTTTCATGGATTAATGAAAGAGAAAAATCAAAGAATTAAGCAACTCCATGAGTTAAATGGAACATAAAAAATTTTCTGGGATTATGAACTTTCAATGATATTTTGAATCTCAAAAATGTGACCTTTAGCCTTACAGAAATTTTGTAAATAGTCCATATCAAAATCTTTAGTCTTACAGACTATCATATCGAGACAATTCATACATCATCTTAGTATAACATAGATATTTTTGGTAGTATCTTGATTTCCTTTAGTTAGGATTGTATTTTCTCAGCATGGGAAGGATTTTTAAATTATATTTTTATTATTTTGTATTTTGTATATTTTGTAATATATTGTGATCAGAGATGGTATATTTAGTGTTTTTGGTCTTGTTAGCTCTTCCTAAGAATATCTCTAATGTAAACGAGTGTAGAAAGGGATGAATAACACAAGCCAATGGGAAATAAGTTTGTACTTATGCCTTTGTGCTGGTGCCGCTTGCAGCCTTGGTCAGAGCACCTGCTTCTTTCTGTGAGTGACAGTTAATTCAGACTCACAACGGTGTTAAGTGCTGAGAAGACTGTTGAGTGCTGAGTTCCAAGCAGGACATCTATACCATATTCTCCATGACCCAGGGAGAATCATATAAGAGCAGGCAGAAAAAATATAAAAACTGGAGGATGGGGAGGAGTGCTGTGAAATGCTGTTTTCTGGATATGGTGTGGTCATTGCATGCATGAACACATAGCAACTGGCACCACCTGTACAAGGCCTACATAAAAAGGAATAAAAGTAGGAGGGGACTAGTTGATAAAAAAGATGTCATCATGGGTGATAATTAAAGGGGTAATGGGATAATATAATCATAATATACTTTATACATGTATGAAATTGTTAACAAAAATAAGTTTAAAAAAATAGTGAGATTGTAGGAAATCAGAAATATTGCCAAAGATGTACAGTCACCTGATAATTTTGCAAGACAGAACCAGGTGCTTTAGTCCAAGATACAGACACAGTGTTGATTGATGATAAGTTCCTATCACTCTTGCTAAGTATCTTTTCATTTTTAAAAGCTGTCCAAACAATATAGAACGACAAAACCTAACACGTGTCTCAGAATTCCATCTTATGAGATTCTCTGATGATCCAGGACTGCAGCCCATCCTCTTTGGACTGTTCCTCTCCATGTACTTGGTCACAGTGCTTGGGAACCTGCTCATCATCCTGGCTGTCATCTCTGACTCCCACCTCCACAACCCCATGTACTTCTTCCTCGGCAACCTGTCCTTGGCTGACATCTGTTTTATCTCTACCACACTTCCAAAGATGATTGTGGACATCCACACTCACAGCAAAGAGATCATCTATGTGGGTTGCCTTACACAGATGTCATTTTTGATCCTTTTTGGATGTATGGATGGCATGCTTCTGACTGTGATGGCCTATGATAGGTTTGTGGCTGTCTGTCACCCTCTGCATTACTCACTCATCATGAATCCTCGCCTCTGTGGCCTGTTAGTTTTCCTGTCCTTTTTGGTTAGTCTTATGGATTCTCAGGCACACAACTTCATTGCCTTACAAATCATCCACTTCAAAGATGTAGCAATTTCCAACTTCTTCTGTGACCCTGCACAACTCCTCAATCTTGCCTGCTTTGACACATTCATTAATAACATAGTCATGTATTTTGTTGGTGCTGTCTCTGGTTCACTCCCTTTCTCTGGAATTTGCTTCTCTTACTACAAAATCATCTTCTCCATTCTGAGGATCCCATCACCAGGTGGGAGGTGTAAAGCCTTCTCCACCTGTGGCTCTCACCTGGCAGCTGTTTGTTTATTTTATGGAGCAGCCATTGGCGTATACCTTGGATCAGCTGTATCACACTCTGCCAGCAATACTGCGGTGGCTTCACTGATGTACACTGTGGTCACACCTATGCTAAATCCCTTCATCTACAGCCTGAGGAACAAGGACATGAAAAGAGCAGTGAGGAGACTCCACAGCAGAACACTGTAATTTCAGGGCCTGTGGCACCCATTTAGAGTGTGGGTTGGTAAGTGCAGCAGAGCGAAACTTCTAGACCATGCATCCTAATTCTGCAGCTACATTAATTTTAGATTTTGATGATTTTAATCCCCACTTACATTTCATAATAGAATAGTAGTTGGCAAAGTTGTGGAGCGGGAGGAAGGAAAGTTTAAAAGTGTATACAATTTTGGGATTAGTGAAGACAAAAATGTACTGTAGATGGATGATAGTGATGGTTACATAACAATGTGAATGAAACTATTACCAACGAAGTAGACATAATAGTACTTAAAATGCTATTTTTCTATCTTACTAATGTTTTGCCATTACAAACAATGACAAAAACCACCTAGGCATCAGACAAACTGTTCAAGAAATGAATACTACACATGAGTTGCTCATAAGGTGAGAGAAGACCTGAATTTTCATAAATAGTGATTTTCTATTTTTCTTCTTCCATTGTTACTAGAAAATCACTAGAAATTGAGAAAACATGAATTAAACTGAGCAATTTCAAGGTTGATCTTCCAAGGTCGTACAGTTGCCAACATAAGCCTTTCCTTCCAGCTCCTGAGTATACTAGTTCCACCCCACGGGCACCGTGTTTCTCTTCCTCCCATTGTTGGCTGAATTGGAGCACTTCTGAGGCTGTACTACTCCTACGGATGGAGCCTGAGCTCCTGGTAAGTGAAGAGCATTGAACATCGTTGGTCATGATTCAGCACAGAAGCACTTCAACTCATGGGTCTTGAAGGGATGGTACGTAGAGGAGGGACTTCCAGGAAAACATGTTTTATTATCAACAAAACAAATATGATCATTTGTATAGCTAGATGGAAAAATGTTGACTTGTAGAACTTCAGTTTAGGAAGAGCATAATTATGTTCTTTGCTGAGATGGAAATCCTGGAATTTTTATCCAATCCTCTCACAGTAGTTCTACTTACCACAGGTTCTCTCCACATGCTAGCGGAAAGATGTGTCCCTTTAAAGTTTTCTCAGAACTTCAAAGGATTATTGAAGTAATGATAAATGGAATGTTTGTAATTGCAACATCATGAAAGATTTATTATTTTGGTTTTAGCTCTGGAGACTGAATCTGGGTAATCCCTCTGACACTGAGTTAAACTCCACACTTGAAAGTATTCTAGACAAAAGGATCTCTACACTCTGAGTCATATGTTCTGTGTGGTATGCATCATTTACATGTACAGTCTAAGTTATAATACTCAATTTTTTGTTATTTTACACATAATTTTTATTGTAACCTACTCTAGGTGTTTCAGTAGGAATGAATGAAGCCATATCAAAATACAAGCCTGGTGTGGTTGTGCAGACTTTTAACCTCAATACTTAGAGGCAGAAGCCAGTAAGTCTTTGTGAGTGCTAGGTCAGTCAAGGCTCTGTAGTCATACTGCATCTCAAAACAAAACAAAACAAAACAAAACTAAACTAAACTAAACTAAACTAAACTAAACTAAACCAATCCCAAACTAAACCACTAAACCACAACAACAAGAATAACAATAGCACAGAGATGTCAGAATACAGAATACCTTGCAAAGAGGATTCTGGCAGTTTGTTTCTTTATTTACTGTGTGTATGTGAGTGACATATATACCACAGTGTGTATGTGGAGTTCAGAGAATAACTTGAAGGAGTCAGTATTCTCCTTTAGTGATGTGCGTTCCATGACTTGAGCTTAGGTTGTCACCCTTGGTTGCAATCTTTACTGGTCCCCTCACCCCACAGATGGTTTTCCTGACAAATCAGCCATTTCAGTTACTTGGCATTCCAGGAAGATTTAGCTTGCTATCTGTGCTCTTCTTAAGTGGGAATCCACACTTCAGACATCAGTGGGTGGTGCCTGCTATATCAGCTATAGGATAGATGGGTATAGATCATAGGCTAAGTTCACAGATAGACACATGTTAACTCAGCATGAATAAATGCATCTGTCTACATCTTTACTTCTCTTTTAATCTTCAGTTAGTCTCAAGAGGAGGCTTAAAGTAAGGATTTAATTTTATTCCTTTTAAGACACAGAGAATTAAAAATGTTCTTCCTCTGTTTTAGTTTTTAAGACCTTGGTGTTTCTTAAACATTTTGATAGTTAGAGGTTTGGTGTGTGGTTTAGCGGAGGAGTGCTTAGTTAGCATATATTAGACCCTAAGTGTGATCCACAGCCCAGAAAAAAATGTGTTTTATTTTTATGTGTATGAGTGTGTGTTGTGCATGTGTATGCGTATCCATGTGTGTTGGCATGTATTTTACATGTATATGCATGCTTATGGAACACACAAGTTGACATTGTGTTTCTTTCTTCATTGCTTTATACCCTATTTTCTGAGGTAGAGTCTCTCGGTTGAAAACAGAGCTTACCCATCGTTGAGGTAGGCAGCTCCCTCTATATCATTGAGTGGTGGGGTTGTAGGTGGCCTCAACATCTGCTCAGCTTTTAATGTAAGGGCTGGGCATCTGAACTCTAATCGTCATATTTTCATTGTAAATATTTTATTCACTATGCCATCTACATAGCCTCAAAAATATTCTGGAAGTTGGAAATATAGAAAAATTTAGTGTATTGGATGAAATAGTGATAATTTTGTATTCTGTCTGCTCTCCACATTTTACCTATAATGCACAGCAGTTTGTTATAATGGCTAAAACTTAGTATTGTTATCTAAGGCGATTTCCAGCTGGTACAAATATATTGAGCAAGGGTTAAGTGATGAATAGCCTGTTTGTGATTAGTATAAAATATATAGAGAAAATTATAAAATATAGAGAAAGTAAAGATCTGGTATCAAATTGGAAAGAAATGCGTCAATGTATCATTATTTGTTAATGATATGATAGTATACATAAGTGACCCAAAAATTTGACTGGGGAACTCTTATAGCTGATAAACACCTTCAGCAGAGTTGTTGGCCAAAAAATTAACTCTCAAAAATCAGTAGCTCTTTTATAAACAAATGACAAACAGACTGAGAAAAAAGCCAGATAACCACATATTTTGCAAAATCCTCGAAAAATACAAAATATCTTTGGGATATGTATATACAAACAAATGAAAGATTTATATGATAAAAATTCAAGTCTTTGAAGAAAGAAAGCAAAAAAAAATCAGAAGATGACAAGATCTTCCATGCTCATGTATCAATAGGGTTAATATCATAAAAATGATCATCCTATGGAAATCAATCTACAGATACAATACAATCTCTATCAAAATTCCAATCCAATTCTTCCACAGACAAAAGGACAATTATCAACCTGTTATGGAAACATAAAAACTCAGTGTTGTGCAATAGTATTTTAACTAGGCAAAGATGTATTACAATTTTTTATGCTGTGAAGTTACTTTAATTATGTGAAGGTATATTTTATTTGTTTTTGTTGTATTTGTTAAAATGCAGAGATGTGTTACATTTGTTTGTACTGCATTTGATTAATTATGAAAATATGTGTTGCATTTGTTTCACCTTGCCTGTCTAAGGCACATAATTGGTCTAATAAAAAGCTGAAAGGCCAGTAACTAGGCAGGAGAAGGTTAGGCAGGGTTGGAGGGCAGAGAGAATATGTAGGAGGAGAAATCTAGGTTTGAAAGAGAAGAAGGAGAGAACAGGGAGAAAGAGAGGGACACACCTGGGGGCAGAATCCAGGCAGTCACCAGCCTTGGGGACAGCAGGAAGGTAAGCTATATAGAAAGAAAGAAAGAAAGAAAAAAAAGAAAGAAAGAAAGGAAGAAAGAAAGGAAGGAAGAAACAAAAAAGAAAGAAAGGTAGGTAGGAAGGAAAAAAGTCCTGAGACCAAATGTAGAGGAAGAGAAACAGATTAAGTTATAAGGGCTAGCAAGAAACAAGTCTAAACTAAGGCTGAACATTTATAATTAATAATAAGTCTCTGTGTCAAAATTTAGGAGCTAGTAACCCAAAAGAAAAAAGCCATTTATAATCCAGGATATCTAAAATAATCCTGAATAATAACTGATGAAAGTCATCATCCCTGATTCTAAACTATACTACAGAGCTATAGTAGTAATAAAAACAGGATGGTATTGTTATAAAAACAGACAAGTTGATCAATAGATCAAATTGAAGACCCATACATAAACCAAACACATCTATGGGCACTTGATTTTTGATAAAGAATCCAGAAATACACACAGGAAAAAGAAAGCATCTTAAACAAATGGTGCTGGTCTAAGTGGATGGTCTAAGTCATCTGCTATTGGTGGGAGTTCAAACTTGTATAACCACTATGGAAATCAGATGGGAATTGATCTACCTTAAGATCTGGCTATACCATTCTTGGGCATTTACCCAACGGACACTTCATTCTACCACAGAGACTATTGTTCAAACATGTTCATTGCTGCTCTATTCATAAGACCCCAAAATTGGAAGTAAACTAAATGTCCCTCAACAGAAGATAGTTAAAGAAAATTTGGTGCATTTATACACTAGAATATTACTCATCTCCTAAAGCTATGACACCATTAAATTTACAGGCAAATGGATGGAACTAGAAAAAAAATCACTGTAAGGTAATCCAGACCTAGAAATATAAATGTGGTATAAATTTACTTATATATGGATATTAGCCATTAAATAGATTATAACCAATATATTATCCATAGACCCAGATATATAAGGTATAGTGGAAGTCATTAGAAGGACACATGGACCTTCCTGGGGATGGGAAGTAGTATAGATTTTATGGGTAGACTGGAGCAAGGAAGATGGGTGGGAGGGAAGAGAATAGGAGGATCAAGTGGGACTGAGGGACATAATGAGGGGAGAAACTAGAACTGAAGAATGTTTTAGTAGTGGTATGGAAAACTAGTGCAGTGGAAACCTCCTGTGATATATGAAGGCAATCACGATGAAGTCTCCAAATATGAGGGAGATGGAAAGCCTACTGGCCATCTCTAGTCGCCAAATGAAGCTTCCCATGCTGGAACCGGGTTTTATCCAATTGAGTTGTTGGCTAGTGGGGTTCCATGGATGTTCCCAGGATGTTGCCAAGACAATAGGTTGCTCACCACAAATTGACAACAAGGCCCCATTGCTGAAGACAATACCTACACAACTCATTTTGGCCAAGCTGATGTCAACATAGAACCTTTGACACATGTTCTAGTGTCTGTGACATGTTGGTACTCTTCAGGCTACCAAATGAGAAATGTAACCTCAAATCCTTTGATCTACAATCTGTCCTGCCTGCAAAATATGCTACAGCACAAACCTTGTTGGAGTAAAAAACCAAATGTCTGATTTGACATTAGGCCCATTCCCAGAGATGAAACACATAACAGACATTGCTTGGGTGACCAAGAACCAGAGTAGATAACCAAGAGACCTAGGGTAAAACCAAATACTACTGATCTAAAAAAGGTAACAATAAAATGACTCGTAATGATATTCCATTACTTTCATAGATTGGTACCTTATTCAGTCATTATCTGAGAAGCTTACTCCTGCAGCAGATGGGACCAAATACAGAGACCCACAGTCAGACATTACACACAAGAGAGAGAGAGAGAGAGAGAGAGAGAGAGAGAGAGAGAGAGAGAGAGAGAGAGAGAGAGACCTTTGGGCCCACACTCTAAATATGTCTCTATTAAATCCTCCTCCAAAGAGGCCAGGTAACCCCTTAGAAGAGGAGGCAGAGACAGAGGGGATGGAAAATACTAGGAGAACAAGGCCCTCTAAAATCACTGACCAAAATTCATATTGAACTCATTGAGACTGAAGCAACATGTGCAGGGTCACCATGTATTTGCACAAGGTCCCCTGCATATTTACTATAGCTTTAAGTTTACTACTTTTATGGAAATCCTGAATGTGTAAAGGAGTGGGTCACTGATTCTTGTACATTCTCTCCAGAACTCTTATTATTCTGTTTTCTCATCTTGTCCTATTTCAATAGGATGATTTTCATTTTTCCTTATATTTAGGTTTTCTTAAATGTTTTATTGTTATCTCATAGAAGCCTTTTCTTTTCTAATGAGAGACAGAATGGCAGTGAATCCAGATGGTAAAGGAAGTTGGGGAGGAACTGGAAGGAGTAGAGGGAAGGAAAACTGTTTTCAGATTATATTGTATGAGAAAAGAAACTATGTTTAATAAAATCTGAAAGATTTGGTATCTTACCTATCTACCTACCTATCCATCCATCCATCCATCCATCCATCCATCCAATTATCTATCTATCTATCTATCTATCTATCTATCTATCTATCTATCTATCTATCTATCTATCTATCTATCTATCATCTATCTATCTATCATCTATCTTCTTTTTATTGAAAATTGATTTTTTTCATATAATATATCCCAATTATGGCTTATCCTCCCTCTAGTCCTCCCAGTTGCTCCCCACGCCCCTCTCATCTGATTTCTAAGAGATATTATATAAGAAAATAAAATATAGTAATATAAAACAAAAACCATCACACTGAAGTTGGAAAAGGCAAACCAAAAGAAGAAAAAGAGCCCTAGAGAAAGCAATAGTATTAGAGACCCACTTATTTGCACATCCAGAAATCCTATAAAAACACTAAACTAGAAGTCATATATAGGCAGAGGGCGTGGTGTAGACCTATGTAAGCCCTGTACATGCTGCTTCAGTCTGAGTTAATATCAGCTTTGCTTATGTTTAGAGGGCCTTGTATTCTTGGTGTCCTTCATTCTTTCTGGTTCTTACACTCATTCTTATTCTCCTGGGTGGATTCTATGAACTCTGAAGGGAGGGATTTGATGGAGACATCTCATTTAAAGCTGGGTAATACCAAAATCTTTCTTTTTCTTTGTGTTATGTCTTGTGTTGGTCTCTGTGTTTTTTCCTATCTGCTGCAGAAGGAACCTTCTCTGGCGATGGCTGAATAAAGCAATGATCTATAAGTATAGCAGAATATAATCAAGGGTCATTTTATCATTATGTTTCTGTGGCCAACAGTCTTTGGTTTTACCCTAGGTTCCTGTGCTATTTAGTCTCAGGTTCTTGATCACTCAAGCAGTGTGTGGTATGGGTTTCATTTTGTGGAGTGGGCTTTAAGTAAAATCAGATTTTGGTTGGTTATTACTACAAGTTTGTGCTACAATTCCCTAGCACATGTTGCAGGTAGGACACCACTGTATATCAAAGGGGTTATGGCTTGTTTGGTGTTTATGTATTTCTTTTTTATTTTTATTTTTTTAAACATTTTTAAAATTTTACATATCAATCCCAGTTCCCACTACTTTCATCCTCCGGCTCCCTCCACCTTCTCCCCACCCCCATCCACTTCTCAGGGAGGGTAAGACCTCCCATGAGGAGTCAACAAAGTCTGTCACATCAACTTGAGACAGGATCAAGACCGTCCCCTCTATATCTAGGCTGAACAAGGTATCCCTCCATAGGGAATGGGCTCCAAAATGCCAGTTCATACACTAGATATCTCGATCCCACTGTTAGAGGCCCCACAAACTGCCCAAACCACACAAATGTCATCCACATTCAGAGAACCTATTTTGGTCCTATGGAGGTTCCCTGTGTGTCGGTCTGGAGTCAGTGAGCTCCCAGTAGCTCAGGTCAGCTGTTTCTTTTGTCATGGTCTTGACCCCTTTGCTCATATTATTGCTCCTCCCTCTCTTGGACTGGTCTCCAGAAGCTCAGTCCAGTGCTTAGCTGTGGATTTGTGCATCTGTTTCCATCAGTTACTGGCTGAAAGCTCTGTGATGACAATTAAGATAGTGATCAATCTGATTACAGAGGAAGGCCAGTTCAGGTACACTCTCCACTAACATTTACAGTCTTAGCTGGAGTCATCCTTGTGGTTTTCTGGGAATTTCTCTAGTGCCAGGTTTCTTGCCAACCCCATAATGGCTCCCTGTATAAAGGCATCTCTTTCTTTGTTTTCCATCTCTGTCCTTCCCATAACTCGACTATCCCATTCTCTCATGTCCTCCTCCCCCTTCCCTTTATCCTTTCCCGCCTTCCCTTATCCCCTCCATTCTCTCCATTCATGCTCCCAATTTACTCAGGACATCTTGACTATTTCTCATTCCCAGTGGGATCCATGTTACCTAGCTTAAAATGTTAATTCTATCAATGCATGAGCATCAAATGTATTTCCATTTTCTTTTTATTTATTCTTTTCTCATACAATACATCCTGATCACATGCTCCCCTCTCAACACCTCCCCTCTCCCTTAGATCCACTGCTTCTCTGTTTCCTTTCAGAAAAGAGCAGACCTTTTAGGGATATCAACTGAACACAGCATAACAAGATGCCATAAGAGTAGGCACAAACACTTACATCAAGACTAGACGAGGCAACCCAATAGGACGGCAAGGATCTCAAAAGCAGGCAAAAATGTCAGTGACAGCCAGATTTCCACTGTTAAGAGTCCCACCAAAACCCCAAGCTAAAGAACCACAACATAATGCATACTTGCATTACTCTAATTGGCCTCAATAATAAAAACCACAGTCAGACATTAGAGGCATGAAAGGCGAAAGATCAGAAAAGCAGATCAGCCAGCCACTAGTTCTTACCTCTAAGAAATCCTCAGACCAAAGAGACTAAGATCCTATCTCTATAAATCCTCAGACTTAATGAAATGCACTTCTGTCTCCTCCTGTGTATATTCCTCAATCTGCCCAGCCATATCCCTTCCTATATCCATCTTACTAGTGCTATGATTAAAGGCTTGTGGCTCCAAGTACTGGGATTAAAGGTGTGTGTCACCACTGCCTGGCCTCTATGACTAATTAGTGGCTCACTCCACACTCTGATCCTCAGGCAAGCTTTATTTGTTATATAACAAAGAAAATATGACCACAAACACATGCTGGCTCCATGACTTGTTCATGGTGGATGATGACTCTGATGTGTTCTGGAATTCAATTTACCAGTATTTTATTTAGTGTTTTTGCATCAATATTCATGAGTGAGATTGGTCTGTAATTTTCTTTCTTAGTGATGTTTTTCTGTGGTTTGAGTATCGGGGTAATTGCAGCCTCATAAAAATGTTTGGCAATATTCCTTCTGTTTCTATAGTGTGGAATAATTTGAGGAGTATTGGTATTAGATATTCTTTGAAAGTCTTGTAAAATTCTGAGCTGAAACCATCTGGTCCTGGGCCTTTTTTGTTGGGAGACTTTTGATGACTGTTTCTATTTCTTCAGCAGTTATAGGTCTGTTTAATTTGCTTATCTGGTCTTGATTTAATTTTGATAAGTGATATTTATTGAGAAAGTTGTCCATTTCCTTTAAGTTTTCCAATTTTGTGGAGTACAGGTTTTTGAAATATGACTTGATGATTCTCTGTATTTCCTTCATGTCTGTTGTTATGTCCCCCTTTTCTTTTCTGATTTTGTTAATTTGGATATTCCCTCTCTGCCTTTTGGTTAGTTTGGATAAAGGTTTGTCTATTTTGTTGATTTTATCGAAGAACCATCTCTTTGACTCATTGACTCTTTGTATTGTTTTCTTTGTTTCTATTTGGTTGATTTCAGCTCTCAATTTGATTATTTCCTGCCGTCTAGTTCTCTTAGGTGAGTTTGCTTCCTTTTGTTCTAAAGTTTTCAAGTGTTCTGTTAATTCACTAGTGTGGGATTTTTCCAGCTTCTTTATTGAGGCTTTTAGTGCTATGAACTTTCCTCTTTACAATGCTTTCATTGTGTCCCATAAATTTGGGTATTTTGTGTGGTCATTTTCATTGAATTTTAGGAAGTTTTAATTTCTCCCTTTATTTCTTCCTTGACCCATTGATGATTCAGGTGAGCATTGTTTAATTACCATGTGTTTGTGGGTTTTCTGGAATTAGTATTGCTGTTAACTTCTAGTTTTAAACCATGGTGATCTGATAAGGTACATTGGGTTATTCTAATTTTTTTTTTTGTATTTGTTGAGGTTTGTTTTGTTACCAAATATGTGGTCAGTTTTTGAGAATGTTACATGAGGTGCTGAGAAAAAGGTATATTCTCTTCTGTTTGGATGGAATATTCTATAGATGTCTGTTAAGTCCATTTGAGTCATAACATCTATTAGTTCTCGTGTTTCTCTGTTCATTTTTTGTCTGATTGACCTGTTCTGTGGTTGAGAGGGGAGTGTTGAAGTCTCCCACTATTAGTGTGTGGGGTTTAATGTATGATTTAAGCTTTAGAAGTATTTCTTTTACATATGAGGGTGCCCTTGTATTCAGGGCATAGACGTTCAGTATTGAAATTTCCTCTTGATGGATTTTTCCTATGACTAATAGGAAATGACCTTCTTTGTCCCTTTTGACTGATTTTAGCTTGAAGTCTATTTTGTTAGATATTAGGATAGCTATACCCACTTGCTATTACATCCATTTGATTGGTATATTTTTTCTCGACCCTTTAGTCTGAGTTGATGTCTGTCTCTGAGATTGAGATGTGTTTCTTTTTTTATATTCTTTTATTTTTCATTAAAAATTTACACTTCCTCCCCTTCTCCCAGTCCCCTTCTGCTCCCCCACTACCTCTCCTCCCCCCCCTTGCTTCCTTAAGAGGGGGCAGGATACCCTGCCCTGTGGAAAGCCCAAGGCTCTTCCTCCTCCATCCCATCCTAGAAAGGGGTGCATCCATATAGACTAGGTTCCCAAAAAGCCAATACATGCAGAAGAGATAGGTCCCAGTGCCATTATCATTGGATTCTCAGTCAGCCCCCATTAGCAGCCACATTCAGAGATTCCG
>PVIU01024968.1:0-24575 GCA_004026605.1 Ondatra zibethicus
AAGAAGAAGAAGAAGAAGAAGAAGAAGAAGAAGAAGAAGAAGAAGAAGAAGAAGAAGAAGAAGAAGAAGGGGGGGGAATCTCCACAAGACTTTTGTTTTTACAGACATAGTTGGAAAATTCCATTGGCCAAACATTTTAGGATCGTAAAATGGGGCAGGTAGAACCTGACAAAGCAGTGCTCCAGAACAGGCGACCCCACCCAGGGAAAGAGTCTGCATCCTAGGGGAAATACCTGACATTGCAAACCATTAGATACTGTGTTCCTGAACCTGAACTTCACCCACACTCAGACCTGTCTGTCTCGTAAGGGCGGGTCATGCTACCTTCCTGCTCAGTGCCTGTCTTCTTTAGAACTTTCTATGTGGTCTGTTAGCAAGTAATTTTGTGGGATTGACTCCATGTAAATTTGACTGTTAGAACAAAAAGTGAATGTTGTTGCTCTAAGGCCTCCTGTTGTTGGGGAATGGAAAGGTCATTCCATTGCTTGTGCAGGACAAGTTAGAGCACTGAGGGGTGTTGAGAATGAATCCTATTTTGAAGGGAGAATCATAGCCTCACAAAGATTTTACAGATATGACAGGAACTTTTCCAAAAGAAAAATGTTCCCGTAGCTCTGCAAAACGGGATGTTCCATGTGGACATGTATATATATGCTTCTCATGTGTAATGGTCTGTCCTGTCCCTTTAAGAGACAAGCCCCACCCACTCCCTTCCCCATCCTCTGAGGCAAGCAGATCTTCTTTCCACTTCCAGCCTGAGCTCCTTTCTTTCTGTCTCTCTCCTGAACAGATAGCTGTTGCCGTGGCTCCTCTCCTCTCCCCAGCCCCGTTTCTCTTTCTCTCTCTCTGCCTCACTCTGTTCTTCCCCCTTGTCCCCTTACCCCTTTTCCCTTTCCATAACATAACCCACTAAATAAATACCCACTTTCTCTGCATGGTGTGTCTCTGTATCTCACCCGCTGCACGGCTTCCTGCCTGGGACCCGCTGGTGCTCGTTACCCGCTGCCCACTGCAGCTCCTCGGGGAACAGCACCATTTTATTTTTACCATAACATCATGGATTAGTCTATTGATCTGTCAGCTATACATTTACTGTATAGTCTTGTGGGGTTTCAACATAGGATAATGAGAATATTGTTTTTATATTATCCTGTTCAATGACTCTAATAAGGAGGTCCTATTATTATGCCCATTTGGTAGCCCATAAGAAAACAAGCTAAAATCTGTCTCAAAAAAAGTTAGTCATATCATGTGGAAGCTGTCTGTCCTAAGAGTCCAGACACTTTATTCTTCCACTACATTTTTACTGAGGTAACACTTGAAAATTACCTAAAATTTATAATAGTAATACGTAGCTAAATAGAAGGGTTGTCTCTTTTCTTATGATTTAAATAAGGTAAGATAATTTGTATTAACTTTGGGCCCTATTCAAAGTAGAAAATGTTGCACACAACCACATTACAGACACAGATCTATCCCCAAATGGAATGTTTTGCTTCCCTTTCTATGAGACCTTTGAAATGTCTATTTCTGGATGCTTCATGACATTTCCCAAGTTTAGATGCATGAAGAGACTGAACAAGAATAGTTGGCTAAAGTTTATATGTTGATTCATCTTTAAATATAGTCCATATGATCCTCACTGGACAAGGCATGCATATTTTACAGAAAATTGTTACATTTCCCCTTTTACATAAAGAAAAGCTCTAAGTTAGGATCAAGCAGAGGGTGGAGAAAGAAAGACCTTTTAAGGACACAATATGATGAGATTTAGTATTTTCAGACAGCCATTTCCTGGAGTCATGCCTTTAGATGAACTGCACTTAAGATTCATTACCGAGTATTTTTGCTTGTTGTTTAAATATATTTGATATTCATACTTAAAAGCATGACTACTTTATTCAAGTAAACGAAACCATGGTCTTGAAATACCACTTCTTCTAACATGAATCAAATATGTAAAAGTTAAAAATTTTCTACAGCTTATCCACATGCTCCTGGAAATAGCAGAGGCTTTCATGCATGAAGCATGGAATCAATGTATTTACAACATTTCAGGGAAACACAGTAAAACAGAACACAGTTAGCCTTTTTGTACTTATTGGGAAGCTGTGTTAATATGACTGCCTAAGACAGAAGTGAATGTGAAGTGTGTGTGTGTGTGTGTGTGTGTACATGTGGGTGCACAATGCACCAAATATCAAATGGTTACATAATTTAAAAAAACACTATTTCCTACATCAAAATATTTCTTTCAAACAGCGAGTTGTAGATCCCACTTTACTGACCCTCTTCTGCTCACTCAGCCAGAGCTCAAATTTTCTCTTCTAGTGATGAACCCACATTTTCTGTGCTTCTGAACTTCACAAGCCTTTCTTCTCCTTCAGTTTTTCTCATATTGCTGTTATTAAATTTCTCCTTGATACTTGACCTTGGCCTGCCTCTTATATAAGTTTGTTCCCCATTTGATTTTCCTGTATTACTAAGATAATTATCTATATGCATTTGTGAACCTCTCCTTTTTTTTGATTTGTTTTTAGTGACTAAATTTGTTCTTTGACAATTCCATATATGTATATAATAATTTAGGTTGCTTTCACTCCCCACACTGTTTCTTCTCCCTCCTTCCCAGACCCATGAATCTCTTCCATACTAAGCAAGGTTCTCACATTCATGTCTTTTTGCTTTATTTGAGATGCATTGAGTTTGACCAGTGAGATCTGTGTGAACATAGATTTGGAGTTGTCTAGACGAGTTTGCTGGGCTTGCCAGTATACACACAACTAAAAGCAATGGCTCTCCCTGTCTAACGGAAGCCAAAAGTTTAACAGTAAGAGGTATAGGCCTATGAGCCTCTCTTCCACTCACTTCTGATAATTGACAGAATTACTGTTTTGCAGGACCAATGCAATTAAGCACAGTTGCTCTAAGTTCATGGTGGCAGTGGCGGTGTGGTATCTAGAGGATGGTATTTTGCATCCCTTCTCCATATTTCTGGTTCTGACATTTCTTCAGACCCTCTTTTGCAATGTTCCCTGAGTGTCAGAAGTAGTGGTGTCCAGTTTAAGGTTGATCCCACAACCATTGTTTAATCTCATCATCTTGGGCATCCCTGAGTGAAGGGACACATGCACAGCAGGATGCTTCCTTCTGAACCCCAGATTAGGCACAGAGCACACCCAAATACCAGCTTCTAGCACAAAGAGGTCCTTTATTGAGCAAGATAGAGAGATAAAAGTGACTAGATTGGGCAGAAACAGTAGCAGGTGCCTCAGCAGGAGTGGATTTTTTTAAGAAGGAAAAGGGAAATTGCATGCTGAGTTGATTAATCCTCACTGGACATATTAGGCAGTGTAGCCAAATAAGGAATTTGCTGGAACTTGGTGTCCTGTTCTTGCTGTCTAGTGGTCTAGCAAAGGACAGACGCCCTCACCCCTGCCAACACCGTGTTTGCTTTGTTTGGGTCTGTTACTGTTAGAGTCCGTCAATGAGTGTCTGCATTCACGGGGGTTTGCAGGCTTTCTTTTTAGGGCTGGGTGTAATACTGTCTTTGAATGTAAACGTGTATTGAGAAGGCAGTTTGACACCATGTCTATTTAGCTAAATATCAACAGTAAGCCCCACCTGTAGCCAGAAACTTTTCTGTGTTCTGCTCGGTATGACTGGACTTGTTTCTATCCCACCTGCCTGACTCCACAACCACTTACAAAATAAACATTCAGAGGCTTGATAATGACTGGACTTGTTTCTATCCCACCTGCCTGACTCCACAACCACTTACAAAATAAACATTCAGAGGCTTGATAATAATTATAATTGCTTGGCTACTGACTCAGGTTTATTACTGGCTAGCTCTTACATATAAATTAACCTTCTAATAATCTGTAAATTGCCATGTGGCTTCATGACATTACCTTCTTGCTGCTCCGGTGGCTCACTGCTATCTCTCTTGACTCTGCCTTCTTTCCCCCTTCATCTCTGTTTTGATTTCCAGCCTAGCTCTTCTGCCCTGCCATAGGTCAAAGCAGCTTTATTCATCAACCAATAAAAGCAACACATATTCACAGCATACAGAATGGCATTCCACATCACCCACCCCCAGCACATAAGATACTACCTTTCTTAACACCCTTTTCCAGGATAACTCATGTACCATTCAACAGCTCTGGGTAGAATATACCTTTTACTTCCATACTTCCATTTTTGAGTAGCCAAGATGACTGGAGGAAAAATTTTATTTTTGTTTGTAGAACAAATAGAAATTTCTTTTCATATTTTTACATATAGCCCAAGAATTTTTTTATTCATTAAATATCATATTCTTTGTAGGGACTTTTGATATTTTCTACTCTGGCTAGAATTACAGATGATCCCATCCCTCTGTGAGGAACTAAATACCATGACAGAGCATGTATAAAGCAGAAGTTGTCAAGGGGGATATTTCCCAAGGAATACTGTCAGATAGATGCTATAGACCTATTGTCCCACAAACAGAGCTAAAAATAGAAAGACTAAATTTAAATGGAAGGAATGCCAGAGTCATATAAGGAGCATGCAATTTTATTGCCATGTGGAGTGAGAACTCTCAGGGACACTACTGAGGGAAACTGAAGACTCCTTGATTTCCTGCTCAAGTGACCCCATGTTTATTTCAGAATTTTCAGCCTGTGAATTCAATTTGAAACAGTAAGACAGTGTTAGTAACTTTCCTTAGGTTTGAGGGTGGTGTGTAACTTTAAGTGTGAGAGAAGTGATTGTGAATTCAGATTGGTACATATGGGGGCCTACTGGAAAATGTTTCTTCTTTCTTCCTTTCTTTATTCTTTCCTTTGCTTTTTTTTTTTGGTTATTTTTTGAGACAGGATTTCTCTCTTTAGCCTTGGCTTTCAGAGAACGTTTTATGTAGACCAACCGGGCTCTGAGCTTTGAACTCCCTCCTGAGTATGGTTATTAAAGGCATACACCACCACCATCTGGCTATTATGTTTCTTGAACAGTGAGATGATTTTTTAAAAATAATTATTTAATAGCTGAAAAGATAGCTTGGTTAGTAAGGTGTTTGTCATGAAAAATGAGAACCAGTGTTTGTTCCCCAGCACCTATACAAAAACCAGTCATGGCAGTACATATTTGTAATTCCAAAGTTGGGGCTCTCTGGTCACCAGCCTACCTCAGAAATTAAGCGTCAGGTAGCAGTGCGAAAGCCTGTCTCATAAAGCAAGGAGGCCCTCTGCTCCCTCTACCCACCCACACTTTGGTGCCTTTCTCATTTCCAGATCTCTGAGGACATTCCAACTTAAACAAAGCAATCTAAATTTTCAAAGCTATGATGCACATGTCAGAAAGGACATATGGGGTTTAGTTTCCTGGACCAGAGTTTACTTCACTCCTTTTTTAAAAGTTTGTTCCATTTCCTATAAATTTCACACGATCTTTTTATAGATTCATAAAATTCAGTTATTGATATGGTCTGTATTTCCATTATTCACTCATCCCTAGAGGAGAATTGAAGCTGACGCTGTGTCCCAGTGATTGTGAATATACACAGCAATACATCAATAGGCAACTGTCTCTATGCTAGAACATCCAGCTCTTTGGGTATATGCTCAGAAGTGGTAGAGTAGAGTCACATGGGAATTCTAGTCTAGTTTTTTGAGAACCATCCAGACCAATTTATGAAGTGGTTGTACTAGCTTGCATTCCCACCAAGAGTATATAAATGCATCCCTTTCCCCACACCTATGCCAACATTTGCTGCCATTGTTATTTCTGAGAATGGGCCTTCTGACTGGGGTGAGATGAAATACCAAAATCGTTTTAATCTACAATACCCTAATGGCTAAGGAAGTGAACACTTTGTAAATTGTTTACTAGACATTTGTATTTCATGTTATGAAACCTGTCCAGTTATAAACTAGGTATCTATTTTCTGGTTTCTTTTCTTAAAATATTTTTTGGCTAATTTTTATTTCAACAGAAACTGAAATGTTGATTTTTTTTTAAAAATCATTGATACTTTATATATTTGTTTTTGTTCCTTTTATTGAAAACACCCCCCCTTTCATGGCATATATTGATTACTGTTTTTCTCTACTCCTCTTAGTTCCTCCCCACCTTCCCTCTGATCCACATCCATGAACTTTCTGTTTCTTATTAGAAAACAACAGGCATCTAAGAGAAAATAAGATAAAACAAAAACTAACACATCAGAATAGGGCAAAACGAGCAGAAGGAAAATGCCCAGAGAAGGCAAATGTAACAGATATAGACAAAAAAACCCACTTATTTATATATTCAAGAATACCGTAAAAATACTAAATGGAAGCCATACACAGAGGACCTATAGAATAAAGAGGGGAAAATACATACTTATGTATGTATATACATATGTGTATATATAAATAGATAAAATGAAATGAAAATTAAAACTAAGACTTAAAAAAAAAAAGCCTGACACGTTCTGAGACAAGGAACCTCAAAAGATTACAATGAGTCCATTTTCTGTTGGCCATTTACTGCTGGAGTAAACTGCTAAGAGGAGTTTGCCTCCCCAGTGAAAATCCCCCAGAAAAAAACCTAAATTTTCATTTGTAAGTGGTTACCAGTTGGAGATAGCTTCTGGGTTAGGGGTGATGGGACGTGTATGCTTCTCCTTTCAGCTCTAGGAACCCTTCTGGTACAGAGCCAGGCAGGACTTATGGATGCTGCCTCATCCTATGTGAGTTCACATGTGCAACAATCCTATTGATTTAGAGGACCCTACATGCTTGGTGTCCTCCAACCCCTCTGGCTCTTTCACTCCTTATGTCTGCTCTTCTGCAGGCTTGCTTGAGCCCTGAACCTGCAGAGGAGATATTTATTTGATGGAGAGATCCTATTTACTGTAGAGCGTTCCAAGGTTTCTCACGCTCTGAATAATGTCTAACTGGGTCTCTGTGATTGTTTCCATCTTCAGCAGAAGGAAGCTTCTCTGATGATGGCCTAGGAAGGCACTAATCTATAAGTATAGCAGAATGTCATTAGTAGTCATTTTACTGCTACATTTTTTTAAAGAACAGTAATGTTGGTTTTACCCTAGTTACCTGGCCTATCTAGTCTGGGATTTGTTGTCACCAAAGCAGTGTTGTATGTGGGTTGCATCTCTTGGAGTGGCCTTCAGTCAAATCAGATATTGGTTGGTTGCTCCCATAAGCTTTGTGTCACCGCTGCACTAGTGTATCGTGCAGGCTGGTCACTACTGTAGACCAAAGGTTTTGTGGATTGCTTTGTCTTTACATTTCTGTTTGGTAGCATGCAGAGGACTTTCCTATACCAAAGAGGCTAGTGCATAGGGGTGAAGGGTCTGTACAGGCACCTGCACAACATTTTCCTTGTTCGATGAGTTGTTTAGCTATTGTCTTTAGCAATGAGACCTTACCTTCGATTTAAAGAGAGCAAATTATAGTCTTGGCAACAGCCTGGGTTGTTTGGTGCTTCCCATGAGACCCCTTTGGCCAACCACTCAGTTAAATGTAAACCAATCACAGCACTTCATCAATCAATGGAGGCTTCATTTGATTACAAGAAATGTCCAGTTGTGGCTCTGTCTCCTCTATTATTTGGCAATTTCATTTAGATATCGCTCACATATGCATACATTTTACAAAGATTCTATTGTATTAGGTGTTCAAACTACTCCTCAAATAACCCTTAGTTTTAGCTGTTTCTACACCTATGTCCCCCATGTCTCCCTCTTCTGTTCCCTTCCTATCTTGATCCTCCTGTTCTAGTTCTCCCATCCTTCCATTACTGTTCTATTGTCCTTTCTAAGGGAGACCTATCTGCCCCCTTTCTCCCTTACTCTATACCTAACTTCTGTGGTTCTTTACATTGTAGCTTGGTTATCATTGATTTAACAGCTAATATCTGCATAAGTGAATACGTATTATATTTCTCCTTCTGGGTCAGAGCTGCCTCACTCAGGATGATTTTTCTCTAGTTCCATCTATTTATCTGTGAGTTTCATATCCAATTTTTAAACTTCTTAGTAATATTTCACTGTGTAAATTTATCATGTTTTCATTTTTCATTCTTCTGTTGAGTGACATCTAGGTTGTTTCCAGTTTCTGGCTATGATGGATAGAGCATCAATAAAAATGGGTTAGCAAGTGTATCTGTGGTAAAATGAAGTATCCTTTGGGTTTATGCTCAAGAGTGGTATAGATGGTTCTTGAGGAAGATTGATTCCCATCTTCTTGAGGAATTGCTACACTGATTTCCATAGTGACTGTACAAACTTGTACTCCCATCAGCAATGGATGAATATTCCCCTTACTCCACATCCTTGCTGGTATAAACTATCATTTGATTGATCTTAGTGATTCTCAAATGTAAAAAATTAAATATCAACGTAGTTTTGATTTTCATTGTCCTTCTGGCTAAGGGTATTGAATTTTTTTTAAAAAAAATGTTTCTCAGCCATCTGAAATTCCTCTGCTGAGAATTCTCAGTATAGATCTGTACCCCATTTTAAAACTGGGTTATTTATTTTCTTGATATCTACTTTTTTGAGTTCTCTATATATTTTGAATATTGGCCATCAGATATGTAGTTGGTAAAAATATTTTTCCATCCTGTAAGATGTCATTTCGTCCTATTGATTGTGTCCTTTGCCTTACAGAAGCTTTTCAGTTTCAAAAGGTCCCATTTACTAATTGTTGATTTTAATGACTGTGCTGTTCAATGTTCTGTTCAAAAAGTCAATTCCTATGCCAATGATTTCAAGGCTATTTCCCACTTTCACGTCTATAAAGTTCTATCTGTCTGGTTTTATGTTGAAGTCTTTGTTCCATTTGGAGTTGAGTTTTCTTCAGGGTGCTAAGTATGGATCTATTTTAGTTACTCCACAGACAGATTCCAGTTTGACCAGTACCATTTGTTGAAGAGGCTGTCTTTTTTCCAGTGTTTATTTCTGGCATCTTTAACAAAAATTGTGTGTGCATAGCTGTGTGGATTTATGTCTGAGTCTTCAATTCAATTCCATTCTATAGTTCTGTAGAACAATGCCTTATTTTTATGTCCATTCTGTCTATGTTTTATTGGTGAATTGAGACCATTCATGTTGAGAGATATTAATGAAAGGTGTTTGTTAATTTCTGTTATTTTGCTCTTCTGGTGAATGTGTTTCTGGAAAGACTCCCCTTCCCCACCCTATGTTGTGTTGTGTGCTACCTCTTCATCCAATTAGTGGTGTCCTTTGCTGTACTGAAGTTTTTTTTTGTTTTATCAGGTCCCATTTGTCAATTATTGGATTTTGGTAAGTTTTTGTCCTATGTCTATGTCTTGTAGTCTACTACCTACCCTTTCTATAAGCCTCAGAGGTCCAGGTTTTGCATTGAAGTCTTGACCTAGTTGGAGTTTATTTTTTGTGAAGGATGAGACTTCTAATTTAATTCTCCTGCATATAGATATCCTGTTTTCCCACAGCATTTGTTGAAGATGCCAACTTTTCTTCAGTGCTTGTGTGTATGTGTACATGTACACATTTGTATGTGTGAGTATGCATGTGTGTGATGTTACGTGTGATATGTATGTGGTGAGGTGAGAGAGAGACAAAGAGAGAGATTTGTCTACATGTTTCTTTCTGTGTCTGCATCTTTTTACTACTGAATCTCGGCAGTCTAACTTGTCTGTGAGCATGGTGGTAACTCTCACAGTACTCA
This sequence comes from Ondatra zibethicus, assembly GCA_004026605.1. Lineage (NCBI taxonomy): Eukaryota > Metazoa > Chordata > Mammalia > Rodentia > Cricetidae > Ondatra > Ondatra zibethicus. The sequence continues at coordinate 9,702 of PVIU01024968.1, forward strand.
TGTGTTCAGGGTTGTCTTGGCTCTCCTTGCTGTTTTGCATTTCCATATATATATTTTAATATTAGTATGTTTGTATTTGTGAAGAATGGCCTGAGAATTTTCACTGAGATTGTATTGAATTTATAGATTGGTTTTGGCAAGATGTATATTTTCACAATCTTAATTCTCTGATTCATGAGCATGGGGAGTCTTTTTTATTTTTCTTGTAATGCTTCCCTCGGCTTTTTTCTCCAGTGTCCTAAAGTTTTCACTGTACAGATATTTCATTCCTTTGGCTAGTTTAACTTCCTTACTATAGCCTGATAATGCGAAGAAGACATTCCTAATTCTTAGTGGGTAATATTTAACTACATATAAACACTCCTGTAATCCATATTAATTACAAAAGTAAAATCTAAATTAAAACTTAAAATGTCTGTCATCAGGACAAAAAGCTTAGTCTGTAGTTCGAATGTTGGTATTAATCAGATGTGACTTCAGATTGCCTATGAATTTACTACCATCTGTGAGATTATATCAGGAAGTTGGTCAGCTCAGTGAATTATGATAGAACTTTATTAAAGCTTGTTTAACAAACAGTCTTGTTTGCCTTTAGTTTACTCTTTTTTCCTTCAGAGACCCTCTCCTTCTCATGGTGTGAATGGCTAGTGTGGTAGAGAGACAACTGACAGCACTGGAGACACCCCCCCACACACACATACACACAGATGACTTCAACCAAACACACAATTATACGTGTGTGTGTTTGGTAAGAGTTCAGATGAACAAATATTTCAATACTCAAAAAAGCAATAAACTAGTTGACCTCAAGACTCCCTGCTACTAATAATTTCCCAGAAAATCTAAGAAAGATTTGCAACTTTTAAGGCAGAAGATTGTCTCTGAATTTCAAAGGCTCTTTTGTTCAGATAGAAACAGAGTTATACTCACATAAAATGCCTGAATGGAGTGGTTCGTTTCCAGATTGAAAAGCTATTATTTCAATCACACGTGTTTGTGGTTATTACTTCATGCTTGCAATCAAATGCAACAAGCAATTTTGGATATTGACTATGTATAATCATGGCTTTTGAGTCCTAAGGAGCATTCCAACAGTTGTATACTGAAAATATAAAGTAAATTTCTTGGTAGTCAGTAACCTCTAATAAATTAGCAAATAAGAGTTTATAAGAAATGACATTTATTTAGAGAGAAATTGATGTATGAATCTTTGTCCTTTTTTTTTTGTATTTGTAGCCAGTAGTGATTACTGATAAATTGTGGAATATATCCAAGTAGTTAATTTACTGAGAAAAAATATAGTACTTGGGTATCTTCTAATTAAGGAGGAATGATGTGAAAATAAGGAGATTCAAACACAAAAATTTGATACTAAACTCTTAAAACAAAGGACTGACCTGTGAGATGGTTTAGAAAATAAAGGTGATTGCCAACAATGCTAGAAAACTGAGGGTCTGGCCTTCATGTATGAGGTCCTCTCATGAATAAATGTAATTAAAATTAACTTAAAAAGTGAAGGGTTGTCTTGGTATAGTTCTATATCTTATAGCTTATATCTCTTATATATGTTAGCCTTTTAAAATATATTCATAATTAATGTTTTCTAAAGGTCTATTTATCTATCTATCAACTGATATACATAAACATTGGCAATCATTTAAATATCAGTAGACATTTTTAAAGGCATATGCTCTTAGAGTTCCCCACAAAGGCATCTAGATGCATAGCTACCAGTTCACAGGATAAAAAGAAGGTAAGAAATGTCAGTAGCAAAATAATTCACTTCCTTTAAAACATAGCAAAACAGGTTTTATTTATAACCACTACAGTGGGTGCAGAGGCAAGTACAGTACGGTGGGAAAAGCCTGGGCTTAACTTCAAATATTTCATGGTGAGGGAAGTATTCATAGCAAATCAGCAGGGTGGGTTCCAACAGATGGGAGACCACATCAAGAATGATGGAGTTTGGAGATAAACAACCCTAACAGAACTTTTGAAGACAGATGTCATTTAAAAAAAAATGGCCTCCATAGGGCGTGGCATTATTAGGAGGTATGACTTTGCTGGAGTAGACATGGCTTTGTTGGAGGAAAACTGTTACTGTGAGGGTGGGCTTTGAGGTCTCTTATGCTCAAGCTACACCAGTGTGGTGTAGTAGGAGGCGCGGGCCTCATTTCCAGTGCCCAGCTAGCTTAACCCCCGAAATAATTACACAGAAACTGTATTCATTTAAAACACTGCCTGGCCCATTAGTCCTAACCTCTTCTTGTCTAACTCTTACATATTCATTTAACCCATTTCTAATAATCTGTATGTCACCACGAGGTCGTGGCTTACCAGGAAAGATTCCTAACCAGGGTCAGTCTCGGGCAGGAGAACCATGGCAGCTGCCACACTGCCTTCTTCCCCTCATTCCATTCTGACTACTCCACCCACCTAAGGGCTGCCCTATCAAAAGGCCAAGGCAGTCTCTTTATTCAACCAATGAAAGCAACAAAAATACAGAAGGACCTCCTACACCAGTGTGGGACATAGTTTCTTCTGCTGCCTGTAGATCAAGATGTAGAACTCTCAACTCCTTCTCCAGTACCATGTCTGCCTGCATGCTGCCATGCTTCTTGCCCTGATGATAATGGATTAAACCTCTGAACTATAAGCCACCCCAATTAAATGTTTTCCCTTTATATGTGTTGCCGAGGCTATGGTGTCTCTGCATGGCAATAGAACACTGAGACAACAGACCAAGTTGATCTGAGTCAATTAGGGAGTGGAGGATGAGAAACCTGGTCAGGTGACAAGGTAATCAGATACGGAGTGTAGGTAGTTCTTGCTAAGACAGAATTTTGTAAGGGAGTGCACAGATGGGGCTAGAAGAATTTGATCAAGAAAAGAATCTTTGCCAGATTGCAGTATGCTCTAACAAAAAGCAGTGGTGTGTGTGTGTCTATGTGTGTGTGTGTGTGTGTGTGTGTGTGTGTGAGAGAGAGAGAGAGAGAGAGAGAGAGAGAGAGAGAGAGAGAGAGAGAGAGAGAGAGGGGATTTGGAAGCATAAGCTTAAGGCACTTGTTTGGAAGGAAAGCCCAAATTTCAATTCTATTAGGACTACCAAAGGCAGAAAGAGGGAACTGAATGATTCTTTTGAAAATAAATGTGTTCTGCCTTCTGTCACATTGACCTGATAGAGCTCAGTCTAGCTGTGTCCCACTGTGAAGTCCAGCTGCTTGATGTCAGGATAATGTGTACCAGGCAGGTGAAGTTTGACTTCAGGACAGATCTAACTTGACTCATTCCAGTCTCTGAGGCTGTGCTTCAAGCGTTGGGCAATGCCTGAGTTTTGATTTTACTGCTCTCAGCGCACACACTTTCTCGGGCTTGAACACCATTTAGGATGCCTTTTTTGGTCTCTAGATTAGTCATGTCTTTTAACCTTTTGACACTGAAAAACATTTAACCACTGTTATTATTGAATATTATAATTTATAACCTTTCTTCAAATGAGGAAGAAAATTCAGGGAAACACTTTTAGCTCTACTATTTTCTAATGCTATAAAATGTGTTTACCAAAAATAAACATATTAGTCATTCTTATCTGTAGCAATAAAACTATGTAGGGCAAAGATTCTTTTCAATTTATTTTATCTAGACAATTTTTATTGTTATTCATATGCACACACACATACACACACACATAACCTAGTGTTAATACCAACATAGACTATGTTGCTTGTCCCCTATGTATATCAGAAAATGTTAATGTCATGATACATATGCAAAATGTAAGCAGGGATTAAATAGTATTTCTTAAAAACTACACAACTTGTCAGATAAATTTATTTTAAAATAATCAACTAGTATCAAGCATGAACATTACAAAAAAGCAAGAGTTTGCATATGTTAAGGAATAGAATGAATAGGACCAAGAAAATCAGCAGGAAGCAATTGCAGTTTTGCACTTTTCTGTGAGACATTGGTGGCATGTGCCCCTGCTAGCAGGAACATAATCCACTCCCTAGCTGAGTGGAGACAGATCTAATCTGATCCTAAGCCACCAGGGAGAACAGGTCTCTGCATGTTCCTGAAATCAAAGTCCACTTTGATGGCATCCTTTTGTCATTCTGGATTACATGAGACTTCCTTGAGGGGTTCTAATGGGAGGAAACTTTAAACTCTTAAGAATGCTTTCTCTTGCTCTCCAGTACTTGCTGCTCTTACTTTAAAATACCATTATCATTGTCTTTGAAATTTTCCTGGCAAAGAGAGGGCTGGTAGGGATGATCATTAATAATGGTCTTGAGGTTTTAATCTTATGAAACCACTGAGAAGAGAATTCTGCCTTTAAAGGAGGCTTCTTCATTCACACTGCAAATAAATGGTAGTTTAATGCTACCTGGAGTAGAGAAACAATACATATCTATTTATTTATCATTTAGCATAAATTATGTCTATTTCACAACTGGAGGGACTTCCAATGGATTGTGCATTTTTATTCAACTTTTAAACATCAAGAAGAAATGGAATTTTGTTTAAACGCATAGTTTGATGTTAGTATAATATACAACATTGTGGTGTGAGTATAATACAGTAAAAAGTATATTCTGGATCACAAATGCAATAAAAAAGAATGCCTGTTCAGCATTTGAGTATAGGGCAACAGTTGATACATGCAAAATGTTAATTGAAGTTTCCTTAACAAAAGGGTCATTTTCAAAGTAGGGTGAGCTATGGTGAAGTACACAGAGTTTAAGGGCAGCACAGTTCCCCAGAGGATTGCGAGCTGTGTCAAAGAGCCTGAAGCAGGATCCTTAGGAAGCTATAGAGGGGCATAATGCAGTTCTGGGAGCTGTTGCACTATGAACAGAGTCTTGAATACATAAGCTTACTCCTTCTACTATGCTCTGACCTCCAGCTGGTGCCTCCTCCTATCGGCCAAATGCAACAAGAAGCTAGGGGGCAAAACGCTTGAGCGATGCGTGCACTCGTAGTGTGCTGTAAAGAGCCTAAGCATGACACTGTTGGAAACAGTAGCCGCGTAGCTCTGGCTTAAACCACCACTCTGACAGGCTGGGCCTGATGCTCAGCTGACATCTAAGTCATATGAAGTTCCTCCATATCTATCTTCCATTTGCTTCTTCTTGTCATGTGGTATGTTTTTCTCTCAGCGAAAATCAAGATAAGGGACCCAATATTATACCTAGAGTAATGCCAGAGAAGAGGTAAAGACACCACTGTGCAAGTGTCAAAATAGAAGAGTCAAGCATCAGTAGAACCAGGAAGCGAGGGTCAACACAGAAAAGTCTAGCATCAGTAGAACTAGGAAGCCAAGGCCAGGGAAGCACTGAAGGACCCAGAACTCTTGAGGAGAATTTCTGACAATGTTGTTTAAATTTTCTCAAAGCCATGAAAGGAAAATATGTTGAAAGAATGAACAGTGAATAATGAAAATCTAATAAACAACAACAATAACAATATCCTAAGTAAGTCATAGAAAGGGCAGAACAGAATAAAGACAGAGAAATCAGTCAGATCTGAGATGAGAATGAATAGGGTTGTCACAAGAGGACAGAGAAACATGCAAGGGTATGTCCCACAATAAGCTGTGTAGGACTGGCCAGCATTCTGCTGGAGGCACGGCAGTGTGAAGACCTGGGTGTTGTCCCAGCTCCCCCTCTACCTGGGTGTTAAGAGAGTGGAAGACAAGTTTCATGGCTGCTGCCAGAAGACATAAGACTTCTGCATCAGGCACAAGGGACCTAATTAGTTGTGGCCCAGCAAGCAGCTGAATGCCAGCTCTTGTGTGCTCATTTCCTTGGCTTCAAATCTCATCAGGGTGATTGAAACGGGTCTGTTAGTTATCCACATGGACATTTTGTTGAATTATTGAACTTGGAGGACATATGCTGTGTGTTCTGCATTTGTTTCAGAGTAAGCCACTGTCCCTATATTCTCAGTCTGTTCACTTGACAGATGTCCATGAAAATATGACAAGCTACAAAAGACAGTCAATACATCTCCAAGAAGACATGGAAAAAAGTGTTCTATTCACTGACATGGTTTTCAGCCAAACATAAATGTCTGAGACTGACTTCGGCTTTTCATTATGAGATAAATACATGCCACAAAGCATGATCCATTCATAAGTCTGGTCTGTGCAGACCTCTCTTGCTAACAAAGAATAAAGAGAAGGCGATTATTTTTAATTTGAATTCTGTCTCACCAGAATTAGGTATTTATGCTTGATAGTTGTTAAGTGGAAGGAAAAAAGGACCTTGATAACCAGGGAGAACCCACTGAGTCGGTACATCTTCCTCTGTTAACACAGGACTGTGTGCCCACAGGACAATTTGAGGTAAATTATGGTGTCTGTAATTAAACCAGTATTGGCCCAAATCCCAGTACAGCATTTTGAAGAGCTAAACTAGATTCAGATTATGTCATTGTAAGGCTCTTCGTTCTTCTTAAGGTTAGTGGTCCGTATTTAAATTGGTGGTGATTCATGTCATGTTCTATCATCCCGGACCTTCAGAGATGCACACAAGAGTTAAAGGAACTTTGGATGGATCACAGAGTAAAACTGTAACCCTAACCCTAACCCTAACCCCTAACCCTAACCCTAACCCTAACCCCTAACCCTAACCCTAACCCTAACCCTAACCCTAACCCTAAGCCATAAGATGGTGGTGCACAAACATAACACGCTTCCCAAAGAGCTGCCAAAGCTGAGCCTGGCCGCTAGGGTTGATTTTCCTTTCTGGCATTCAGATAGATAAATGAATGGCCGCAGAGGTCACCTTAGAACAGAAGTTCCATAATCAGATTAGTTTTTTATTGAAAGAAAATGCACAAACTCTAGGATATAAGCCTATATCATATACACCTGTATGTGTGTGAGTATCTGTGTGTGTTTATAACTGTCCAGGGTGTGCATTGCTGTTTGTAGAGAACTACCTTGGGAACCACTCCTCGGGCGTTATCTCCCTTGTTTTTGAAACAAGTTCTCATTGACCTGGGCCTTGCTAAGTAGGCTAGGCTGTCTAGCCAGGGAGCCTCAGGGATCTGCCTGTCTGTGCTTTCAAAGGTTAAGGTCAAAAGGGTGCACCACCACACTTGGCTTGTTTATGGGGGTCTGGGGACAGAGAAGTCAGGTTCCCAAGCTTTCCAAGCAAGGGCTTTATTAATTAAGCAGTCTTCCCCAGATGTACCTACATTTTCTAGTGATAAAATTTGGCCTGTTCCCAATGATCAATTAATTCCATGACAGCTTTAGTAGTGTCAGTTGCTAACACTAACATTATACACAGAAGTGAATGTCAATTACTGTTTCCACTCATTGGTGCTTTTCCATAGCTGAACATCAGGAATTGATACCTAGGTTTTCCATAGCAGTCCAGTGGCACGTACTATCCGCACCTACAGACTCAGCTTCAATCTGCTTCCTCTTGATCTGCAAGGTCCTCACTGTCAGCTAAAGCCAGAAGATGCCTTTCTATGGGATTCAGCAAAGCCTCATCTCCTGCTAGAAGATGAAATTAGTTCCAACTGGACCCTATCTCCTGAGGCTTAGGCTGTGAATTGGATCTTGAGGGAATGTCAAGATATCTAAGGCTGTGCTGAAGAAGGTAAACCTTTGTTTTGCTTCTCAGTAGATATCACTTCTCTCTCTCCTCTCTCTCTCTCTCTCTCTCTCTCTCAAACATACACACACACATGCTCACATACATACACACACATGCTCACACACACACGCTCGCACACACACATGCTCACATGCACACACACACACACACACACACACACACACACACCTTCTGTGACTCAAATTCAGTTTAACTCCTTTGCTGATGTTTTTCTGCCTTATCTTTCCTTGCTTCCTACATCTTAGATGGAACACCAGCCATGACCCTATCACTTACACTCTGCCACATGCACAGAGAGTGAGAAGCTTGGGATGGAGCCACCATTGGCTTCCCTAGCCTTACACCTACTTTGCCTCTGCTTTTGGTCCTGAGCTTGAATGCTGACATCCATAGTTAAAGGGATGCTTGACCAGACTTCCTGGAGATAACCTCCCACTGACATAGTTCAAGGGATGCTTGACCAGACTTCCTGGAGATAACCTCCCACTGACATGCAGGTGGTAGTTAACTGATTATAAGTTTTCAGTACTGGTTTTAAATTTAAAACAGAACAATAGACACATTAATTTAAAAGTGAAGGCAACAGTATTCACATCAGAGTAGTTGCCTGAGAGGAGGTAAAGAGAGCTGTTTGTTCTGACTGCAGTAAGAAGAAACTCAAAATAACCTCAGATAGAATAAGATGCCAAGAATATTGGAGGCATATGATTCTGTTAAATGTTCAATGCTCAGTTTCAAAAAGTAAAGGAATCTACCCTACCCCCACCTCCCACATATAAATAAGTTTAAAGGGTGGATATGATGGGCAGTTAGAACTAATGTTCAAACCAGAGGGTGAAACAGTGAGTTGGGATTAAAGTGCCCATTGGCTCCTCCACATCAAACATTTTCCTTGGGACATAAATTGCTTCTGAATGACAGAATCATTGATTGTTCTTCTCGATTACCTAGTGCAATTCTATATCCAAATATATGCTTTAAGATCTATGGAAGAACTTTGAGCTGTTTAAATTTTGACTTTGTAAGGCTTGTTGAATGATCACAGTCTTTGTTTGGGTTATCTTCTGGGGATACCAATGGCAGCTAAATGTGTTAGATAACTCTAACAAAGGCACATACACATACCTTATGTCATTTAATTTTTTTCTGAAGTATACTGTTTGATTTGACAAATGAAAGTGCTAAGGTTCATGGGAGTTAATCAGCTTGTGAAGAATCCTTAGCTGCATAAACATGGCTAAAAATAAAACATTTTTAAATATCAAAGCCCATGCTCTTTCCATCTGGTAAGGGAGAACAAAGTGCTTACCCTGTGGGAATCTTCATTTTCCCACACCCAGTAGTAGATGCCATTAATTAATCTTGGCACATTCTTTTAGCTAAACCAGACTTGCCCTGAGATTTGATTCAACTCAGTAATTTTAGTTCAAACTTCCAATTAATTAGTTATTTTATCACAGTTGAAAACTCTGGGCCAACGCTACACAAATACACCCTGCTTCCTTTTCCATAACACATGATAAATGATATCTCCTTATCACTGAACTCACACTCAAACCGCAGGTAAATAACATATATATTGTGGATTTTTAGGTTTAAATATTATCAGAGAAATAATAAAGAAAAAAATGCTTCTGAAAGAAAAAAGTTCTATCCTTAGAACTCTATTTGCTTTAGAAGTGTTGGAAAGATCACCAAATTAATAAGTGGTGCTAAAAACTCCTTTCAGAGAGAAAATTGTACTTAGGAAAACAAGTAGATAAGTTACCTGAGCTAGACGAGATTTGCATGGGTTTAGAGATTGTGAATAAACCCAAGAGAAACCGCCAAGGATTGTATTCCCTAGAAAGCAGAGAAAGGGATGGCTTAGAAGAGAGGGCGAGGGAAAGGCTAGAAGAGAGATTTTGGCTCCCTCAACAGAGGAGATATGAGAAAACCCTTTTATGAATTTAGGGCAGTTTCATGGCCTGGTGGTTTGAGGGAGAAGCAGTCCCCATAGGCTCAGGTATCTGAACACTAGGAGCCAGGTGGTGCGCTGTTTGGGGAGGTTGTGGAACCTTTAAGAGGTGCAGCCTTGCTGCAGGAAGAAAGCTGCTGGAAGTAGGCTATGAGAGTTTATGCCATTGCTCTACTTGCAGTACTGTCTCTGCTTCATATTTGAATTTGGAGATGGGATTTCCATCTCTTAACGTCCTGCCCCACCCACCAAGTGCCATGCCTCCACACCATAATTGAGGACACACCTCAGTTGTAAGCCCAAATAGACTCTCTTCTTCCCTACGATGCCTTGGTTATGGTATTTCATCACAGCGACAGAAAAATAACTAGCCTTCTTAATCTCAAGAGACAGTGCTGTTGGATTTGTTTTGTTTTCCCTTGGCTAGTTTATGTCAACTTCACATAAGCTTGAGTCATCAGAGAGGAGGGAGCCCAAGCTGAAAAAAAAATATCTGCATAAAATCAGGCTTTAGGCAAGCCTTTAGGGCATTTTCTTAACCGGTGACTAATGGGAGGAGGGCTCAGTTCATTGTGGTTTGTGCTGTTCCTGGGCTGGTGGTCCTGGGTTCTATAAGAAAGCAGGTTAAGCAAGCCATCATGAGCAAACCAGTAAGCAATACCCCTCCGCGGCCTCTGCATCAGCTCCTGCCTCCAGTTTTGATTTCTTGCCCTGACTATTCTTAGTGATGGACTGTTACCTGGAAGTTTAAGTCAGATAAACTCTTTACCAAATTGCTTTGGTCATGGTATAGCCTACCCAAAGACTAAAGCAGAATCTGAAATATATCCTCTGGCCGAATTGGAAAAACTTCTCCTCTCGTAAAGGTTTATTTTCAGATAATTCTAGGAAGCAGAGTTGAAAAAATAATGAGACTCAGAGTGAAGGGGAAAAGCTAGTGAGGGATGCATTATGCATTGGCTATTACTGTGAGTAAAAACATTTAACACCCTGTGGGACCTTGTAGGGAAATTTGTAGAATACGTTTCAAAGTCTTCACCAATGATGGGGAACCTGGGGTGATTATCCTCTATGTCTTACTTATAATGTGATGAGGGCCATTTAGGGAGCGAAAGACCCCCCTCTTCTGGTCTGTGCCTGCTGTTTGGGTGGTTTGTCGTGAGTGTGCAGAAGCTACAAGGCAATCAGGGAAACATTCCATCTGGCATAGAGATGGGAAGATTGTACTGTGCATACGGCCAAGCACGAGAGCTGTGCTGACATCAGGAGACCAAGAGAAGGGGTACAGGGCACCACAAGCATCTCTTGTGTACTCTATTGTCCTTTCCTTCTGCACTAATTTAATTTCTATAGAATTTTATTGATTATAAACACCATACCTGAAACCTGAGAACCATTTTCAAAACATCAGCTTTCTATGATTTATTTCCAAATCTGAATTCATACTTCATTTTGATTATTTGCATTTTTATGCTAGTTATGTATCCAACCAGGGAAAGATATGATGAAAAAAGTAAGACAATAAAGTTTAATTGTCTTCAATATAAGGATGAGTCATTTGGGTGCTGGAGAGATTTAAGGGGTGCTACAGTTCTTGCAGAAGACCTGAGTTTTGTTCTTAGCACCCATATTGGGTATCTCAAAACCACCAGTAACTCTAGCTCGAGGGGATCTGATGTCTTCTGCTAGCCTCCACAGACACCTGTACACCTGGACACACACATACACATGCACGCACATTCACATAAATAAAAACAAAAATATCTAAAAATAAAATTGTTTTGTATTTAAAAAACTGCTAGAGATGCTCCCCACCAAAAGAATCTATTTAATATGGAAAATATTGCTATTAGCTAATATATTCATGGGGAAATATTCTGAATAATTAAGTGATGACAAACACAATTATGACATTTAAGTTTTAATACTACAAGGTAAAGTGCCTTGATTTTTGTTTTGATAACAATTTTAATTAGCATATCAAGGGATTTGCAAAATAACTTCAAAACATTTTTTCATTGTATATTTTAAGTAGTTACCAGACTCTTTTTACACTGTTGAGATGTTTAACATTTACAAAAAAACTATATGTGATAACTAAAGATTTGACGGGAACACAAATCAGTCATCCTGGACAGTGAGATTCTGTTCTACTCTCCCTATTGGGGAAGAGTCCTGGCAATAATGGAAGTTATACATTGCAGGAGCTAAGAGAACTTTTTCTGGAGCACTCTGTGCCTTTGACAATTGAGTTTGAAATCAGCAACATCTTTCTAAATTGAATTGGAGGGCTCATCTGCAACATGTGCATCACAAAGAGTTTTTACTTAAGTCTGCACTTTGCTTTTGGCTTCAGGTTTTCAATGTAAGAAATTGTGAATGCTGGATTTCTAAAAATCAGCACCGATTCAATGTGTCAGAGCCTACACACACTGACAATAGTATTATGGAAACCTCTACTTCTGTTTCCAAAATGTTTTGTTTCCTAGACTTAACTAACCATTATAATCGACATGCTTGGGCTAGATAGAGCAATATTTCTTTGGTTCATCTGACACATGTGTCTTTGGATCTAACATATCTCAGAATGCTTATAGTACAGTTTTCATCACTGCAAAATTAATATGGTAATATATAAAGAATATAAAAGTAAATAGAAAAAGCAAGACATGTAGTGTTTAAAATGTATACATATAAATCAGAAAGGGATCATAGATAACAGCTAAAGACAAAATAAAAAGGAAAGAAGGATTAAATATAAGAAAAGCTGAAGGGACAATATAAGGGAATTGTTTTATAAGTGTACATAAATGGTAAGTATGAAAGAACCAAAATGTTTGTATCAGCAGCTATATTTTACTTAGTCAATGAAATCATAAATGTGAAAGCAACTGTACTTTTATTCAAATATACTTGACTTATTTAGAACCTAGTAATTTTATATGTACATGAAAATACTGATTTTAAGGTATGATTTAGAATAATATACAATCACAACTTTTTCAAAATGTGAAATTTTGTCTTTCTCAGTAACATTCCTCCAGCATTGTCAGGATCATTGAGACCATTACAAAGATGAAATGTCAGCTCTGCCAATGGCTGACATCTGTGATTGCTTCTTCTAGATGGGCTCCCACTCACTTATTTTTCCTTTCTCTACATCATTTAGTGTAGAGGGGGAATTGATAAAGACAGAGTTAAATGGTGGCTTTGAAATGCTCAGCTCGAGATTCTTGTCAGCCTTGTTTCCTAATACAGAACACTTCAAGACTGCTGTATGAATATTTCTCCAGTATGGAAGGCAGGTGTGGGGCAGATTGCCTGACTGAAATAAACACTGTACATGAGGTGTGCCGAGTGTGCTCTGGGGAGCTCTAGGAGATCTCTCAAATGGAAAGATAGAAGGTGTGTGAGGATTTCTATATGGTGTGGCAACCAGGCTCTGAAGCCATAGGCCCCACCTGAGGTGGTCACACAGCCCTGCAGACAGGCTGTCACTGCCCTAACAAAAGGGCAGGATGTTGTTGCTCCTTTCTTTGTAATTTGGAGGATGCCTAATAGAGATGCTAATTCAAACCTATGTGACAACTAGTATACACAGCAGATAGGTGGATGCAAACATGACAAAACGCCATCCACCTGGTTACCTAGGAGACAGAATGCTGGTGTATTTCCTGCTCACTTTATATTTTGGTTAAAAGCTGTTTGGAGACTAAACGAGAGGAATTCTTCAAGATGTGAACTCAGGACTTCATGAGGGCCCACTGAGAATCTCCCTCCTGATAAAGCTATGTGACTTGTGTCTTTATTCCTGCACCTCCACAGCAGTCCAGAGAGAGTTTATGCTGGGGTCTGGTTGAGAGAAATAATTTATGGTCCGGGCTAGCACCGGACCCCGACATAATGGCGCCCAATGTGGGGCTGACTGCTGAACCCTGAGAAATGCCGGAAAAGGGACCAGAAATACAGAGGACAACATGAGGCTGATCCACGATCCCCCCAAAACAAGGAAGAAGTGACCAGACGTGAGGAACCAGCGAGGAAAAAAATCAGTGGATATGTGAATATTGAGTGCTCAGATATAGAGATCAGAATTTAAAGAAATGTAGAAAAGTGGGACAAAACTTAAATAGGGACTAAAAATGTGTAAGGAAAAGATATTCAGTTATATATGTTGGTAGCTTCAGCTAGAATGGAGCAGAAACAATGGCAGAGATATTTAGAATCTGTAAGCATGATAGTCACAGAGATACAACTTTTATCACTTGCTAAATGGGTAGGAAAAGTGAAGGAAAGAGGCGCCACATACGCACAGTAGCCAGTAAACCTAACCCACCTGCAGGTAAAAGGCAATCAGGAGCAAGAGTTAAGTTTAGACAGCAAATTTAACCGCACACATTCTATAGAACATCGGAGAGAATTCAGAAATTCTCCTAATTCTATGATTTACAAGTTAAAATAATAAAGATAGTTAAAAATCTGCTGTCAGAGCTTAGGAAGGCAGTCTAACAGACAAAGAGAGCCTTTGTCCTACCTCCTGCCGTGCGGTGCAGCTTCAACTAGAAGCTGAAAGGCAGGTTTGCAAATAAGGTAGCCTCAGAGAACTGCAGCTTCAAACAATTAAAAATAAATAAGCAGGTTAAAATGTTTCTTTTCTATTTCACAAATTTTGCTTCTTTGTCAAAAATCTGCTGTTTATAGGCATGTGAATTCATATCCAAGGTGGATTGATTTCAGTACTGTAGTTCTGTAGTGAAGTTTAAAGTCAGAGATTGTGATGCATTCAGAAATTCCTTGATTGTACAGGATTTTAAGATTATTTAGGCTATCCTGAGTTTTTGTCTTTTCTTATAAAGTTGAGGATTGTTCTTTGGAAGTCTATGAAGAATTTTGTTATAATTTTAATGGGCATTTGCATTAAATCTGTAGATTGCTTTGAATTCATATCCAAGGTGGATTGATTTCAGTACTGTGGCTCTGTAATGAAGTTTAAAGTCAGAGATTGTGATGCATTCAGAAGTTCCTTGATTGTACAGGATTTTAAGATTGTTTAGGCTATCCTGAGTTCTTGTCTTTTCTCTTAATGCAGGGAGCCATACGCTTGCATCCTTGCAGTTTGGAGGTAAACAAATTCCATATATGGCAATGCTTCAGGACTAAGCGTCCAGGCGCTTCCCGCATGCACAAATAACCTGAAGTGTCCCTAGCCAATCCCGAGAATTCTGGTGCCAGCGGGACTTGGCAGCCAATCAAGGCGCGAGTTGCATCATATCTCCCTATATA
>PVIU01024969.1:0-24575 GCA_004026605.1 Ondatra zibethicus
CACACACACACACACACACACACACACACTGGTTCTAACTCAGAGCTGAATAGCAGAACACATTCCTGCCACTTAGGTAAGTTCCAAATGTTTAAGAGCTCTGTGCTAAGAACAGTGTCAAAAAAAAAATGTACTTCTTTCTTTCTTTAGGTAATTTTGAGACAGGGTCTCTGCCCAGGCCTTGAACTTACGGTGTAGCTTAGACTGAGCACACACATCTTCAGATAGGTACATGAGAAATGTTTGGTGACTTAAGTGGGTGAATAAAGAACTGTTGAAGGGATGAGAATGTGGAAGGGGAAGAAGAGAAGGATGTTGAGAACAAGGCTCTCCATGTCTGAATCCCAAGATTCCCAAGGGAAACAGTACATAAATATAGCAGTTAGAGAGAAGGAATTGAGCCATCGCTGCTTGGCTGATGGGTGGGAACCTAAGTCCCCATGTTGAATTTATCTGGCCCTCAGGCCAGCAGTGTCTAACACAATGTCCCTCCTTACACACCAGAAAGAGGACTTAAGGTCCAGGGTTCCCAAGTTCAATAGTCTTTTCTTTTTGCCTTAGAAAGATTGCTGAGGCATGAGATACTTCCGTTCTCCTTTGGCATCTTTGTGCCGTGCCCCAAGAAACAATCATATCACATTCAGGAAGGCTGGGGCAGCAATGGCAGGGAAACAGGAACTGTCCCCACGGATGTCCTCCCCAGGGGAGACAGCCAGGGACCGGGAACAAATACTGTGTGAAAAGGAAAGCCAGACTGTGCTGAGACTCTAGGGTGAGGAGCTAGCCCTTCCCAGCATTCAGCGCGGCCCTCTGCCATGGAGTCCAGGAACAGAATATTATTCTTAATGTGTGAACTTTTCCTTCCCTATCCCCACCCCCTACATACACTCTCTAATTCCTGTGAGAAAATGGGCTACAGAAGACATTCCAATGCCTTCTCTCAGTCAGGCACTCAACCAGGAAAGTGTCCATTTCCCTCTTGAATGATTCCCACAAGCCCAGCCATCAGCTTGCTGTCCCCAAACATGTGCCAAATCCAGTGTCACCTCAATCTCTCTTTCTCTTCCACACTCTTCCTTCCCTTCCTGATTAACAAGGTCTTTCTTACGGGGTCTTGTCCAATAGTGTCTCAGACACTTCTCTCATTTCTGAATTCCAGGAACACTTCCTAGCCAACCAATGCTTGCTTATCTTTTTCGTGGATAGAAAATGACAATGTTTCATAGCGCCGAAGCTGATGTCAGCAATGGCAGCAACAGAAGCTTAGAGAATAGACCAACTCAGAGCCTAGACACACCCACAGTTTATTCAGAGTTATTACACAGGGAGATGGCTCAGTAGGCAAAGCATTGCCTTGTAAGTTTGAGGACCTGAGTTCAGATTCCCAGAAACCACGTGAAAAATATGGGCACAGTGGCGGATGTTTACAATGCCAGCAAGGGAAAGGCAGAGGCAGGCAGATCTCTGGAGCTTGCCAGCCAGCTAGCCTAGCAGAATTGGCAAAATTCCACACCAATGGAGACACCCTGTTTCAAACGAAAGGGAGAGAGTGCTTGAGAAAGGACACCCAAAGTTGTTCTCTGACCTCCACATACACACGCACAAATAGCACACATGCACGTGCGCATACATAAACACGGCGCTGCTATGAGCATTCTTGCACAAATCTTTTTGCACACGTGTTTTCATTTCTTGTGAGAAAATGTAAATATTTAAGAGTTAAGTTGTGGGTTATAAAACAGGTACGGGGTTGGTTTTGTTTTGTGTTTTTGTTTTATGGAGGTTTAGCATTTGTTAACTTCAAACGCAATTGCCCAGATCTTTTCCTGGCTGACGTCCACACTAGTGAGTTCCAGTTGTCCCGTGTCTTGGCCAGCGCTAGCACTGTTGGTCACTGTGGCTTTAGCTGTTCTAGTGGTATATAATGATGGTTACCTGCTATTTTAAGTTGAATTTTCCTAGTGATGGCATTGAGCACAGTTTCGTGTGCCTATTAACCACTCCTGTATTATTTTTTTTATGAAGTGTCTACTGAAGTTTTTTTTTTCAGCCCCTCTATTTGGTGGATGATCTTTGTTGTGGTTTCCAGGATATATCTGGATATATAAGAAGATTCTTTATGAGATACATGTTTTGCAATACTTTCCCTCAATGGCTTTCATTTTAATGTTGGTGACTTTGGGTACAAAGAAGTTTAGATCTTCAGGAAATCTAATCTATCAGCCTTTTCTGTCTGTGTCAGTCGCGATGCATTTTCTGATCTCCTTACAACATGTTTCCTAGCTCAAAGTCACACCGAATACATGGTTATGTTTTCTGCTGAGACCCAATGGCTTTAGGGATTGACCCGACTGGAGCGACCAGGGAACGAAGAAAGTCCAGACACACATAGAGAAAAGCTGGACTTGGGCTGGCTGTGTGCGCTGATGGAGACACACCCAGAAATTCAGAGCATCTGGGTGAAGGAGGATTCCTTGTATACAGCTAAACAGGGAGGCAGATATAGCCAATCTCAGCAGGAGGTCTCTATAAGGCAGGGGGTCTCCGAGTTACCAGAGAGGAGGAAGCTGTGGTTGATAGTTTTTGCAAACACTGGTTTTAGCTAAAAGTCAATCATTGATCAATACTCTGTCCTTGGACCAAGTGAAGGTTTTGCTGTTTCCTTGAGCCTGACATGGGGAAGGCCTTGCCATTCTCGTGGGTCTGAGACCTCAACACCGCCCTTGAAAGGGATGGCTGCAGTTATAAGTATTAACAATGGAAACGGGAAGAACATCTTTTTAAAGTCTAGGATAAGCTTCTCCTTTTGTAGATAAGGAAACGGCTTTTCCATGTGTGCCAGGGGGGCAAGAGCGCAGGACTGCAAAACCACATGTGGTCCCTGTTGCTCTGAAGAGTGGCACCTGCCTACCAGAAAGCGGGGGCAAGGTTTGAGATTTAGTCACTTGATACAAACACAATCTGTATGCAAATACTGCAGCTAAGTGCTGGCAAGGATAAAGGAAACAAGGATTTGACCGTAAAGCAGATTGTAGATTTCCTCCAAGAAGCAGGTTCTCTGTGTCTCTTACAGGCTTTGGCCGAGTCGGGGCAGACTGACCACTGCTTCAAAACATCCTCCCTCTACTCTAGGCACCTAAAGTGCATTCCCGCTTCTGCTCTTGATTCGTGCTACTCTCAAGGCAATAGAAACTTTACAAGCCAGCAACACTGCTACCCTTTACTGCTGAGCCCAGTAACAACCCATTACGCGAGAATCATCTGGAAAAACCCATGCTTGAACTCGACAGCACTGAGACTTCCAGCTGTGGCAGAACAATAAGCACCATCAGTTCGCCTGCCTAGAACAGTGGAAAAGAAAAAGTAGATAAAATATTTAAAAGAAAAATATCAGCCGGAGGATTCTGAGAGCCACTGAGGTACCAAGGACTTAAAGACAAAGACTGTTGTGAAGAGAGAAATAAAAACCTCGTCTCCACTCCTCTTGTAGAAAGACTAGCTGCCTGGACCTAAGGTTATGAGGCTGAACACAGCTCTTTACAGCCCAGACAATAGAAAAGCAAGAGGTGGGGTCAGAGTTTACCAAAGAGAAGGAACTCTATTAACACCCCCGGGTTGAGTTGAAACCTACAGAAGGTGTACTAGCCATGACTTTCTAAAAAGACCAGAACTGATAGAATGGACATACATACACATATATAATACATATGTAATCATTGACTATTAGGGTGGCTTACAAGCTGTGGTCCGGCTAGTCCAATAATGGCTATCAAGAATCTGGTAGTTGTTCAGTCCACGAGGATGATCTTCAGTCTCAGCCAATCTTCAGTTTGCATTAGAATCCCACGCACGCTTCCTTCTTTCTTATGCTTTTATGTGGGCTGCCCCCAGAAGGTGTGGCCCAGATTTAGGGTGTGTCTTCTCACCTCAAATGATCAAATCAAGAAAATTTCTCATAGGTGTGCCCAAGTTACTTGAGTTTTAGTTGATTCCAGATGCAATCAAACTTATAACCAAGATTAGCCATCACAGAAGGCTACCCTCTGAAGGAACTGTGACCTAGAACTATACAGGCCATCCATCAAAAAGAATGAGAAGAATGGCCAAGAAGAATGGCTGATGAGAAGGCTCAGAAGGTAAAGGCACTTTCGGCCAAGACTGACAATGGGTTCAGTCCCTAGGACCCATATGGTAGCAAGTAAGAACTTCCTTCTACAAGTTGTCCTGAACTTCACACGTGCATTGTGGCATACCCATAGCCACGCGCTAAATAAATAACAAATAGATGCAACTTAAAATAAATCTTGACTTCTGATGAACTCCATCATAGATTGAATGAAGATAATTTGACAGCACCAGTTACCCAATTCTGAATCAAAGCCTCACCCATCTTGAATTTCACCCAAATGCAACTGTGTGTTTAGGCAAGACTTGGGGGTGCAGTTTTGACTTTGAAATTGAGGCCAGCTGGTGTGCAGACATGCCACACGGCTCTTTCAACGGGTGCTTTGTGAGCTAGATTTTTCTGGTGTGTCATCAGGGTATGTTTAGTTAGCTTGCGTTTGTGAGCCCATGACTTATACAAATGAGTCACAGACCCTGTGGATACAGGGGCTCACAAAAACAAATGCTAATAGTAAAAGGTTTCTGAATACACAACAACCAAAAATTAATTCAAAATAAAATACGTAATGAATCCAAGGTGATTCTGGCAGTGTTTGCCCATGTTATACCACACGGCTCTATTGCAGCCATGGCTCCTAACACAACGTGCCACCGAGTGGTGTGCACACCACCACACCACACAAGGCCAGCAAGCATTACCCAAAACACATTGGTTCCCATTGGAAACTAAGATGTCTTATGAGTTACGCTATTTTATTGGCCATATTTGGTGGTGTGCACTTAGGAGGCAGAGGCAGGTGGATGTCTGTGACTTCTGGGCCAGCCTGGTCTACATAGTGAGAATTGACTCAAAAAAAATGCTTTTTTAAAAAACTAGCAGTTTAACTGTAGAAAAAAAAAGATTGTTAGTGTTTTCCTGATGTCATCCCTCAGCATACAAGCATAAAATTCATATCTTGGATTACATTATTAGGATGTTTGATTTTTAAAATTGATGTTTGAGTTGGTAAGCTTGAGTTTCATTTTTTAAAAAAATCATTAAATGAATGTTTTGACTTGGGGTTAAGACAGAATTTCCAACAGTGTCTGAATGGCCATAAACATGCTTCTGTCATTTTGTTCTATCTATAAAACAGCATCCTCAGCGTTGACAGACAGACAATTTAAACATCGATCAACTTGGAAATACATCGGACAGGGTCTGCATTGTGTGATACCAAAGAGTCAGCTAAGATTTAGTACCGTTTTGGGGTGTTGGGGGAGGGGTTGAAACAGTGTCTCTTGAAGCCCAGGCTGGCTTCACGCTCTCTCTGTAGTTGAGGGTGGCTTGAACTCCTGATCCTCTTACCTCTACCTCCCAAGCACTGGGCTTGCCACCACATCTGGCTCAAGATTTAACTCCCTATATAAAAATAAACAAGCATGTCTATCTCATTTGATTGCAGATTTCCTTACATCTTTAATACATGCTGAAATTGCGTGCATACCAAAAAAAATGTTTTAAATAAATCTCTGTAGGGTTTATTAACAGTAAATATTCATAAACCTATATGTCTATATACCGGGAGTCATGAAAATATTTCTTGAGTCAAAGGCTTCGCCCCAGAGGAAAATTTCAGAAACCCTGCTCTAGATGCTCAAGGCTGAGGGATGCCAAATGTTGATCCTTTCGTGGGTTTATTTATATGTTTGGTTGTCTAACCCTCTACGATGTTCAAGTCATTGCTAAGTGGTGCTGAGTGAGACAAATTATATTTATTCTTTCATAATAACAAGCAGTTTCTGAGTACCTAATACAGTCAAACTGATGCAGCAGGGCACCAGGACGTAAGACACTTGGAGACCGGCTTCACTGAACTTCTACTTTCAAGAGGAGCACATCGCATTTATTAGTCAAGGAAAGAGAAAACGTTCCAAAAGGAAGGAAAGGGGGTTGAGGAAAAATGGGGAAACAGTAGATATGGCAGAAGGGAGCTCAGGGACCGTTTGTAACACCCCCGGGATGTTTTTAAATGTCTACTTGGATCACGGCAATAAATGAATGCTCCCAACCAAGAAGTTCAAAATACTGCTTCTACCCTGGAAATTCTACCAGGACATGAGTGCAAGAAAGTGGGTGCCAGTAACTGCCACCAGACATTGCCCAAACCAGTCAGGCAAAAAGGGTTTGCATGGGACTTCCCTCTGGCTAACTGTGCCGGCTGGTTGTCTCATTGATCTAATTAATTTGGCCCTTCATGTTTTATTATCAAATTTTCTCACCCTACTTAATTAAGGGTCAGCAGAATTTTATTAATATTCATTGTAACTAATATGCCTTCAAGGAACTTACATTTTAATGAAGGTGCCTGTCAATAGCCAAAAGACAGGTATGGACAGAACGGACCACCCCAAAGTAATACAGGGTCATTGTTCTTTTTCTTCTTTGGTTTTTCAGAAAACTAGAATGATCACATTAACTACAAATAACCAGACAAGTTTGTCAAGGATAATGTAGTTTAGATCTTGCTAGACCAGTGAATGACTACATTTAAGCAAATGTAGTCACCTTCCCCCTACTAGCTTTTTTCACTGATTGTATTCAGCATTATATAAAAGTATAGTTCTTATTCTTTCCATTGCTCTTGAGTTAAAGTTAGGGCCAAATAAAGTCTATTCTTAAACTAAGTTAATTATCTCATAAGTAGGTATAAACATGAACTCTACTTGACTATGCCAGTGGGAAAAAAAAGACCAGTTAGTTTAGGGACATTATGAAAACCATTAAACTTAAAACTAACACAAATGAGAAAAACGTTCCCTTTGGTACTAAAGCTATTCTGATTCCGAGAATAGAAGAAATAGCCTAACAATATGGAGAATCGCGTTGTTAGAAAGGGAATGTTGTAAAAGGCAGCTGGAGAGGACTCAGAGGAACTGATCAGGTTGATCACGATCACTTGGTGGTTAATTCTGTGTCATCTTGATTGGACTGATGGATGCCCAGTTTACTCAGAAAACATAACTGGGTGTTTCTAGGAAGGTTTTTCTGGGAAGCGATTAGCATTTGAATCAATAGACTAGGTGAAGATGCCCTGCCCTTCCCAATATAGGTGGACATCATCTAATCCACCAAGACCTGATTGGAAAAAAAAATAGAGAAAGGTGAATTCTTCCCTCTTTTATACTCAGACATCTACTTTATCAGGCCAGTTCCACCCTTCCCCCCCAAGACATCCATTTATCAGGTCAGTTCCACCCCCGCAACCCTGTTCACAGTCCCTCAGCCAGGGACCAGGAGTTATACCATCAGCTCCTGGAGCTCTCAGATCTTTGGACTTGAACTAAAGACCTCTACCAGGTTTCTGACCTCTGTCCTCACATAAACCGGTTCCTGTAATAAGCCTCCTCTCACTTACCTACCTGTGTACCCGTCTGCCTATCTTCTCATCTATCCACTCATCTACCTGCTTACCTACCCATCTCTGAAAAACCCTCGTGAAGGTAATTTCTAACAGCCAACACAAGATGAGAGATTGAAATCGAAAGTCGGCAGATGCTAACAATCCCAGGCTCCTTACCTTATTCTCGCTGCACAGTTCTCTCTCTTCCTCTTCTCCCAGTACACCAAACAGCAGCCAACTGGCTCTGTTATCATGAAATTTCCAGCCCCAGGAATGGTTACAATAGGTTCTCCAAAATGCAATTTAAAAGCATAAATTTCTAGTGAGAAACATGGAAAGAACTGTGCTGTGCATAAACCATGAGACGTATCTGCCAGGGCCCTCTCTCTTAAAAGGTTGGATCTAATTACACATAGGGCCACAAAGGCAACAGAGATCATGGAAATGGCCTGCAGAAGTTCACATTACCAAAGCCAAGGGAGGGAGGCTGAAGGGGATGTTGGTGTTCCTATAAATAGAAATGGTTCAAGTGTGGCGGTGACCTCTGTGTCTCCTTTCTCTGTGACCCTGTGGGTCTTGGTCCTTTTGTGCTCTTCCATATTTGCCAGTGTTGGTATGTCGGGTCCCTTTCTCCATGAGCTCTTCAGACTGACTCCAGCTTAACTGCAATGACCACATGAAGGTGCAAATCTCCACCCTTTCCAGACAACTTATTTCCTTCATCTCATTTCAAGACCCATAAAATAAAATTTAAAAAAAAAAAGATGTTGAATTTAAAATGAGGTTGAAGGGCTGGAGAGATGGCTCACCGATTGAGGGCACTTGCTGTTCTCATAGAGGGCCTAGGTTCAGTTCCCAGCACTTAAAAACGACACGCCACCGTCTGTACCTCCAATTCTGCAGGAGCTAACCCCTCCTCTGGCCTCCGCGGGCACCAGGCACATGCATGATGGCATTTATGCCTGCAATCTAAACGCTCATACCCATAAAATAAAATAAATCTAAAAGAGAAAAGATAATGGGGTTAAGACTCCTTCCACTAATTCCTAGTTTGCAACCCCATGTGGACCCTTAAGTGGAGTAAGTTTCTAGGGTCTTGGCCTCTGTCTGCTGTTTCTGTGTCCACCCTTGAAGGCAGGTAGAAAACACGCAGGCTTTGTAGTGCAAGGGGGTCTGGGCAGAAATCCTGATTCTCACACTTCTTAGCACAGTGACTTTGGACACATGAGTTGGTAGGTTTACTCCAGAGCTGGCAATATTTATCAGTAACACAGAGCTAGCACATGAGAGATCATGCTAACACTCACATGCGTTAGGTCACAGCTAGGTCCCTTAAGCTGTAACTGACCAGCGAGGAATAAGACTGTCAGTCCCTGACAGTGTGACGCAGATAGTAGTTCATCTCCGTGCTCTCTCATTTTAATCAATAAATTGTGCTCCTTTTCTAAAAAAAAATTATTTTTGGTCAGACTACCAATCACCAACAGCTGATGCGTTCACAGAGCTGTGTTGATCTCTCTGGTCCAGCCATTTCTCAAACCACTTCTACCACCCAGGAGCCCTCCTCACTCTTCAGGAAGAGTCTGGAGAAGGAAACTGGCCGCCTTCAAGAGAGAAACTGCCCATTTTCTCATTCTCTCTTCCTGCCAGCCTCTGGTGACTGTCATTCCCTCTCTGCTTGTGGGTTCCATTTTGGTAGATTCTACATTATAAGCGAGTTCATGCAGTGTTTTTCTGTGCCTGCCCTATTTCAGTTAGCACAACGTCCTCCAGATGGACCTGTGTTGTAACAAATGATGCGATATTACTCCACATAAGGCTAAATAGTGTTCTGTTACATCTATACTATATCTTTCTTTCTTTTTTGCTGTTTTATTTTTGAGACTGTGTCTTGTGTTGTCCAAGTTGTGCTGAACCCAACAGGTGAAAGTTACCCTTCCACTTTTGTCTCCTGAGTAGCTGGGACTCCAGATATGTACTTCCATGCTCAGCTTATTCCACATTTTCTTCATCCACTCATCCACTGATGGACATTTAGGTTGTTTCCTGTTTATGATCAAAAGGTAGAAAATTTGACAGAGATGGAAGTTTCAAGACCTGTTGCACAGTAGCTTGTGTGCAGTCCATGCTGCACGGTGTAGACCATCTCAAATAACTAAAAGAATAGATTTCAAATGATCACCAGGGAAAATAATAGAGAAGTAAAAAATATGTTAATTGGCTTGATTAATAATGCCAGAATGCATAGATAAATCAAAACATAATGTCTATAAATGTGTATAATTATGGTTTGTCAATCAAGAATTAATATTAATCAATATTTAAAGTAATTAATTTTAAAGAGAGGGAAAATACAGGCAGAAACAGTGCCACGGGTTTTACATAGACGCAAACGTATGCTCACTCAGAGACTAACCCAAATCCAGACAAGGGATTATGCAGCCTTTTGGTGAGCACTTCACATCTATAGAAGGGTCTTCATATTACACACACACCAGACAAGGTCAACTCTTTTAGTCTATGCACATCTAGTGCATATCCCCTAAGGAGATGATGATTTATATAAATAATTTTTAAGTGACTGTCTACAGGAGGACAGGATGTCTCAGTCCTGCCATTTATCCAGTCCATGCTTGAAAGTAGGAGTGTGGATTGAGGGGAAAATAGACGAGAGACTGAAGACAGAGTCAGAAGGGCATTCCAGTGAAACCTGAATCTGCCTCGTGTTTATTTCTCATAGCCTTTATGTACCCCAATCCAGAAAGGAGGAGGAAGGCAAAAGACGTTTTTACCCAGATACAAAGAACAAAGTGGCTACCTTCTTAATACCCAAAACATCAAGTAACCCTGGGTCAGAAACTTCACCTTAGGACAAACATCTTGCTGTTGATCTCATAGGAGCAAGAACAACCTCAAACTTATGTCAAAAAGAATAACCTCTGACCTTATGTCAAAATGGAACAGAACCACTTCTATGGGCTCCCACAGATTCCCCCCTTTTAATTTAATTATTAATTTAATATTTAATTTAATTACCTGAGCTCCTGCCACAGAACAGATGACTGTGTCTGTCTTAGGCTGTTCTTTTATAACCTTCTAGCCTTACCCATCATTGGTACACACATTCCATCATGCATATCCTGTCTTAGGTTGACTGTAGGAAAAAAAAAAGACCTTATCCATCTTTGACTACCAGCCTCTGTTATAAATTGTTAAGGGAGAGTGTGTAGCTAAATGTCTATACCTTTGAGCCAACTTTTCAATGAGAGTTCACAAGTAACTTGGTAATGCCAAGAAATAATTAAGCTCCTATGTCTATAATGTTTCCTAATAAAGGGAGTAAAGAATGACCAAGATGGAATGGCCTTTTTAAATTGGTCCAGAATATCTCTAATAGTTTTAGCTGCATCAAAATCCAACTCTGTCTTTCTAACCATACTGTATCTAAAGCTCTGACTTTTTTCCATTCATTAACACTTACATAGTATAGCAAAGGTTGCAAATATTAACAGGTCAATACTATAACTCTAGTATGATTATACACAATTGGCTGTATTACAGTTTTCATAATTTTGATTCAGCCAAAGGATAATAAAATGTGTTGTGGTGATTGAGGTATGAGTCTTTTTCCTCTCCTAAAGTCCAATGTATTGCTGCTACCAACTTTCAAAGACAAGTTTGAGCTGTTACAGTCCCAACAGCAAAGCTCGTATCCTATTTATTCCCATCAATTTGGTGGGTCTTTTCAGTACCTCCAATGTGGTTTATTATACTGAGGAGGGGCTTTTAGCCGCACCCCACCTCTAGAATAGTGTTCAATTGTTTCAGTGCATCTCTTTCCCAGGAGGGAAGTCTCTGAGGCGCCTGTCTCCCAGGTTTTCCGTTTCAACAGCAGGTGAATACTATACTGGCAAAAAGGCATTCTGTGTCCCAATATATCATGTGGATAAACTTCCAAACATTCCGTTTTGGGCCAGATTCAGAATAATTGAAACTCACAGACATCTGGGAAGTTGGTGTAATAGGTTTGTCAAGAAGATAGAAATCATTAGCCATCATCAAAACCTCTCTCCCTTTCCAGACTGCAGAATGATGAAATCAGAGAGTAAGGAACATAGGCTCAACAAATTTTTCTCAAACTTCTTTGGGGGTGGGCCTCTGCAGCTATGATGTCACCAGAGCTGGCATTCCTCTTCTGCACATGCCAAACTAAACATTAAGGCAGCCATCAAGCCTCATTTTCTTCCTATGAAAAAAAACACAAACATGCCCTTAACCCCATATTAAAATAGGATCAGGTCCTTTCCAACATCCAGTGCAAGGTTCTTTCATTTGACTTGAGCAAAAGTCGCTCAAGTGCCATCATGCCAAAATCTATCCACGGCAGATTGTTCATGGGGATCCATATCCAGAAAATTTAAAATGAAGAAGGCATGATTCAATGCATTATGTGGAGACTGGGGGTACAACTCCCCTTTCTTTATTTTTAGAAGTTGTGTTTTCAAAGTGCCACGGGCACAGTCCACAATTCCTTGTCCTTGAGAATTGTGAAGAATGCCTGTTTTATGCTCAATGTTCCACTGGGAACAAACCTGCTGAAATACCTTGCTAATATATATGGATCTATTATCCATTTTTATAATTTTAGAAATTCCCATATATGAAAAATATTTTAAGCAATGCATTATCACATGCTTAGTGGCCTCTCCAGTTTGTGCAGTGGCCATCAAGAAACCTGAATATGTATCAACTGTCAAGTGTACATATTTTAATTTACCAAATTCTACAATATGAGTAATATCCATTTGCCATAAATGATTAGGAAATAGGCCTTCAGGCCTTCAGGTTTTACTCCCAAAGAAGGTACAGGAAAATATTGTGGGTGAACATCACATTGCTTAACAATCTGACAAGCAGTTTCTCTGGTAAGGCCAAAGTGTTTTCTCAAACTTCTCCTAATCTGATGATGAAAAGCATATGAGTGTTGAGCCAGTTCTTCCTGGGGTAGGGCTATCATCTTTGTTAATTTATCAGCTGACTCATTACTGTCAGCCAGTGGACCAGGAATATCAAAATGAATCCTTATATGATCTACAACGCCCAGTAATTTTCTTTGATGAATGGCATTTTGAATTTGCTGAAACAGCATTTTAATCTGATCATTACCAGTCCCTACACATGTACTATTTTTCTATTACTTGATGAGCTTTGAAAATACAGTAACTATCAGTATACAAATTAAATGAATTGTTTACAAAAAGCTGAAAACCCATAGCTACAGCTTGTAACCTGAGCTGAAACTAGAGCCATTTGTACCACATAACCTTTACCATTAACAACATAAGGTGCTCTTCCATTCGAGGAACCAGCAGTAAAAACCAGCATAGCATCTTTTATGGGACAGGCATCTTTTGACATGACTGTAAAGCTCCCATTAGTTTCATGGTGTCATTAACTTTTCTCAAATCTTGTGTTAATCTCCACTTTCCAGATTTCTTTTTAATGATGAAAATAGGAGAATTCCAAGGGGAATTAGAAGGAATTAGAGCAGCTTGTAATTTTTCTTCTGGTAGAGGCCACTGATCCACCCATACTGGCTCATCACTCTTCCAAATAATTGAGTCTGCATGGGGTACAGGCCTTCAGTAACCTCTCCTAAAAATATCCTAATCCTACTCTGGAAGAACGTTTGCTGGGCACAATAGGATCAACCCTTCCCTCGTTCTCCTCACCTATCCCTTGACTGGGCAACAGTCTTGCATTGGGGCTATATAAAGACATCCCTATTAAGGTCATAATATCCCGATCCCATAAATTTACAAGTAAATGAGGAACAATGTACGGTTGAAAAGCTCCCTCATGACCTTCCTCGCCTCTCCAGGAAAGTTCATTGCTACTTTGCTCAGGACTCTGAGTCTGGCCAATCCCTTGCAGCTGTGTAATTGTCTACATTTTGGCCACGTTGAAGGCCATTGACTGGCAGTGGTAACGAACACGTCTGCACCAGTGTCCGGGGGCCAGAGAAGCTCCTTCCATTTGTAAACAAAGCAAGTTCCGGCCACTGTGGACCTATGGCTTGTAGCCAATAGGCATCAGATGAACCAAACCCAGATTTCCCTCTCTTATCCCTCTTAACCTGGTTATTTGTTTGCACTTGGGTAAGTAAAATCAATTGTGCCGGGCTCCGGCCTGACTTTACTACAAAGATTCCATTAGGTGAGTGAGTCATAACTTTGATTTCTCCTTCAAAATCTGCAACAATCACTACAGGAGCAGCAAAGCCCCCTGCATAGTGGTGCTACTTCTTCCTAGCAATAACAGGCAAAGGCCTGTGAACACCAGCGGGGGGGGGGGGGAGCTCGCATCCCCATTTCAGGAGTTAAAACTGTATAGCCGGTTGAGCAGAGATCCAGTCCAGCACTTCTTGCCATAGCTCTGCAGAGCTCCTGAATGGATTTCCTTGTTGAGGAACAGGCTGTTTGAGCGCCCCATAAATTTCTCTTGGGGTCTGAGGTGGGCCCCTCTGGTCATTTCCCTGCAGGAGATTCCACTGGGCGTCCCTCTTTGATTTACATTCATTAGCCCAGTGCTTCCCACTCCTGCATCTCAGACACAATCCAGGACCCTTCCTCACTCGCCTATCAGGCCACTGCCTGACTTGTCCTTTCTGACCACATACAAAGCAATTCCTAGGAGTTCTGTAGTCCTCCTTCTCCCTGGGCCTTGATTTTTTTTGTTGAAATAAAATATCTTTAACTGAAACTCCCATAGCCATAGCTAACTCCTGGGTGTATGAGGGCCCAATATCTGAACAAATCCAAATCATATCAGTGATGTCACCTCTCTCTCTAAGAGGTCTCAAAGCAGCTTGACATACTGTATTAGCATTCCCATAGGTTAGCTGTTTAACTCAGAAGTCCAGCTTCTGTATCCCCAACTAACCTGCTTGATGTCTGCATCAGCCTTGAGACAAAGTACTGAAATAATTCATCAGGTCCATGCCTTATCTTTGATAAGTCCTCAGTCTGCCCTCCAGAAGATGGGATTTTGTTCCAGGCCCTCTTGGCTGCTGTACTAACCTCAGAATTTAACTGCTGATCTGTATCTCTACACTGTTTTCTCCAGCAAGCGTGTCATAAGAAATAGGAACTTGCTGGGCTCGCTTTCTCTCAGCTGAGGTCTGATATTGTTCTGCAAATTTAGTCTTCCACAACAGATAATCACCTCCTGACAAGCAAGCTCTGGCTACCTGTTTCCAAACCCCAGGAGGCAAGGCTTCTGAAGCTATGTTCCCTAACAGCTTTTGAGTAAAGGCTGCATTAGGTCCGTACTGTGTGTATGCTGCTTTTAACTCCTTGAGTTGTTGAAATGGATTTGGGAGATGCAGTCTGACTAGATTTCCCTGAACGAGCATCTCTGCTCTGTCACAAGAAGCATTTGGAATGCTTGCACATCCTCCTCTCTGTCAGTGGCCTCTATAATACCAGCTTGCAGAGGAGCCTTACCATAAACAGGGAGGATTTGCCATGCTCCAGGAAGTCCGTGCACCACAGGTGGATCTAAACCAGTGACTATTGTAGGAAGAGGAATACTCTTCCGATCTGAGGAGACTTGCAGAGTTTCCAGCTCCTGTGAAGGTGATACTACAAAATCGCTCGAGCCTCTTAGCTCCTGCTGAATCTCACCGCTGAATCTCTGCCTCCTTGCATTCTTGGTCAGAAATGAGGAAGGTGACCACCCCTCATTATGGAATCTGGGGTTTTCCCTGTAGCTCACCAGGCTTGGACTGACTGTAATCAGTCTCATAAATGCTTCCTTGCCTAGCAACTCTTCCCACAGTGTGGAGGGTTTTGCTTCAACTTTTAACCAGTTCAGGGGAAATGCCTTCTGACATTCAAGGCCCAGTTCTAGACTTTCCTGTTTAAGTGCCCACTAACCAAGGGCCTCCATTGGGATGCTTCCATGCACATATTCATCACAATGTTGTTGGATTTTTCACCCCAATTCTTGCCCAAAGTATCTGGATCCAAAGTCCCGTGCTCTGGAAACCAAGGACATGTCTGCTTTATAAATTCTAAAATTTTCTATATTTGCTACTGTTCTACTTCAGCTCTCCTGGCCTTCAAAATATCTCTAAGCAAGTGTACAGTTAGCTGATTGTTTCCTTGTCCCGTATCTACAATTATAAACAATCTTTTACTCCCAAGTTTTTCACTCACCGCACTTCACTTCCTTTTCTGAGCTCTCTCTTCACACTGAGTGTCCATCACTTTATTACCTCTGTGTTCAAGCCCCAATGTCCAGGGCACCATTTGTCTCCGTTCTGCTGATTTACCCAGTCCGTGCTTGAAAGGAGGCGCGTGGATTGAGGAAAAAAATAGACGAGAGACTGAAGATAGAGTTGGGAGGGCTTCCAGTGAATACTGAATCTGCTTCATGTTTATTTCTCATAGACTTTATGTACCCCAATCTAGAGAGGAGGGGAAGGCAAAAGGCTTTTTTACCCAGATACAAAGAACAAATTATTTAACCTTCTTAGTACCCAAAACATCAAGCAACCACACTCTAGGTCAAAACATCCTGTTATCTAGGCAAGATGGGCAGCAACTTCACCTTCAGCCAAACATTTTGTTGTTTGACCTTGTAGAAGCAATAATAAGCTTGAATTCTCTAACCTTATGCCAAGATGGAGCAGAGCCAGCTCTATGAGCCTCAGCAACAGGGACCATGTTTAACTCCTTGATCGCCATATTTCAAGCCAGTGCTTCTATAGAAAGTAAGCACTAAATAAACATCCGTTGACTGAAAAGAAGGTATGACATTTGCATACTCATCACTAATAAAATATTTTAATAGATATAAAAGGTTTAGCTGGAAAATTAATCTGCTGCCAAAGCAAACATCATGACACTTTCCAAAGCCCAGAGTAAATATTGTTTTGAATAATCCAGACAACTACTTCACAGATAATCAGCAAAGGACCATAAACATCTCTAGGCCTCCTTGCTAATTAATCTACATCCCATTTAGGAAACCAGCAGAATATTTTCTTCCTGACTCCATGTTGCCAGATTCTCCTAGACAAGTGTTGCATTACAAGCTTGGTTCAAGTTGAAACTGAAACAGTCTTCCCTGCTGAATAGCTTTCATGATGCCTGGAGGTGCTAGGCAGGCTCCTGGGGAAGAGAGTCAGCAACTATGCTACATTACCAAGCTGCCAGGCAAGATGGACCCACTGGTACAATAGTGGCATAACTATTATGGGTGTAACCAATCTTTTTTTGGTTGTGTTTAAAACCCATTCCACAGCTGGGAATTTGTGTCTGGTATGTAAGCCTGGTCAATATCCTGTAGCTGGGAAAGTCATAGGTGCTATGGGGGGCAGGGATCTATTACTGTTGTTTTGATAAGTGAATATGTGCTCATCAAATTATCTTCTAAACATCTATGTTTGTGGCTTTAGATTCTTACTGATATCAGCTTTGGTCAGAGAACCTTGTTTTTATAGTTGGTAGCAACAAGTGACTGTAGAACACTCAGCCCTAAAGAGACTGTCTGTATCACATACCCAACTCCAAGGCTCAGGGAACGTCACAGAAGAGGGAGTGAAGGAAAGTCAAGTAAGTGGTAGGGAACATTGCCTTTCATCATGACATGGCCATTGTGTTCAGGGGCTCGCAGCACCTGTAATTAGCTGCACAAGATTGGTCCTATCCGCACCCCATTTTGGAGGAGAGAGATGCTCATAGGGCCACGCCCCTTCAGATCCACAAGCAATTAATGGTTTCCGGAGGAAGGAGACTCATTTTCTTCAGTGGTGTAGCACCTAGTAAGTTTTCAATTACCCATGTTTCTATAAGCAAACCAACTAAACCCATCAGGCCACAGCGGGAAAAGATGTGGAAGTGTGAAGAGGTCTAGTTGGGAAGAAGGATGGGATTAGTGAGAGGAAGAGTGGGATAAGCAAGAGTAACTGGAATTGAATGGGATCAAAATGCATTATATACATGTGTTAAAATGTCATCACAAAACACACTATTACCTGTAATTAATTTGTGTTATCATGATTGTTTCTCCAGATTAATTTTCCTCACATTTCTAGAATTAACAGCATGCTATCCTTTTTCCAATAATTTTATTCTTAATGCTTCTCCCAGAAGGCAGACATTTTCTTTCTTTTCTTATTTTTTTCTTCTTCAAATTTTCTTGACAGTGACTCTAAAAATAGTCAGAGATATGCAGTATAAACCCTGAGATGGGCTCTATTTCTGGCCTTACTCCAGATTCACTGTGGCTGTGCCCAAGGCATCCAACAGGGTCAAATGGCAACAGTGAACATAACTGTCTATAACCTGTCCTGTCGGGCAACGCCAAAAGCTTCTTTGGCTAACTTTTATTTTCAATGCAATTAGTGTACGAGTACAGAGCCTTTCTTTTACAGTCTTAGTGTAGGACACACAACATGTCTCTTTTGTTTCTTTCTCCACCTGAAAAGGAGATGGTATGACAATAACTTCTTTCTAAGTTGATATGCAGTAAAAGATAACCCATACAGGACCACTGTTGAAAAAGCTCCACACAAGTGCCTTAAAATCATTTTTGTTTTGAACTGTAGCTTGTGTATCTATCGGGTATCCTTGGCCAGGTTTTGAGCCCCTGCACCCAGTATCAACCAGTTGTCCAAACAACACATACGGGTTCTTTAAGTGTTGCAACTCTGGAGGAAAAGGTATTCTGAGCACTGGAAGCCAGGCAATACCTTTGCTACACTCTTTGAAGGGAACGGTATCCTGGCCATCAGAAGCCAGGAAATACCTACAGTTCTGTTCCTGAGGAGCAAGCTTTCCCCACGGGAATGTAGCAGCTCTGCTTCTCTCTGGGGAGAGCCATTACAGCTCAGGTCTTCTCTACGAAGGGAGTTTCCCTGCAGAAATGTAGCAATCTTCTCTTGTTCCAGCTAAAGTTGTTACAGCTCTGCTGTGCCTTACTGTGCTGTGCTGTGCTGTGCTGTGCCGAGCCGTGCTGTGCTGTGCTGTGCCGTGCCGTGCCGTGCCGAGCCGTACTGTGCTGTACTCTGCTCTGCTCTTCTCAGGGAATAACAGTTCTGCTCTTCTCCAGCAAAAGCAGTTATAGCTCTGCTCTGACCCTACTTCTCTGCCCCACTCCACTCCTGCTAAAGAAGGTCATTTCCAAAACCTCATTCAAGAGATTTATTGGGAGGGTGGAATCCAGGAGAGTGGCTGCCTCTCCCAGGGTGGAAAAGGACAGTTCCCAAATGAACAGGTAGAGGGCTTATATAGGATTTCTTAGGGGTAGAATTTTTCTATGGTGAAGATTTTTAGGGAGGGAATTGGTCAGATTTCAATCCCTGAGCTTGAGCAAACTCAGAGACTGGCTGGATTTCATGCCCAGGAATTGATTGGTTCTTGTGCTCAGGGATTGGTTGGTTTTCATGCTGAGCTGGTCAGGGCCTAGGTATGTTTCTTTGGCTCTGGTTTCAGGGCTAGGCTATGTTCCTTTCACTGGACCCTTTTAACCTTTCGGCTCTGGTTTCCGGGCCAGTGTATTGGCTCTGGTCTCAGGGTCAGGGAGTGTTTCTTTGGCAGGCCCTTTTACTCTTCAGGTTCAGAAGGTCAGAAGAAGAGATCTTGTTTACTTCTTTATGGCTGTGAAGAGACACCACGACCAAGGCAACTTATATAAGAACGGGTTCATTTGGGGCTTACAGTGTCCAGAGAGTGAGTCCATGACCATCGTGGCCAGGAGCACAGAAGCAGGCAGCTAGGCATGCTGCTAGAGCAGCAACTGAGAGCTTACATCTTCATCTACAGACACGAGACAGAGAGAGAGCTAACTGGGAATTGTTTGAACTTTTGAAACCAATCTCCAGTCCTCATGATAAAGCAGCAAGCCTTCTTAACCACTGTGCTGCCCTTCCAGTCCCTATCTTAAATGAGATGCTGTATATTGAGTTCCATGTTCCGTACATGCTAAACACAGTCTTTACCACCAAACTATCTCCCCAGACCCTAAGCCATATTCTATACATAAAGAAACTAAGGCACACAAACCCCATTAGTTTTCCTGAGGCCGTATAACGAAAATGGCAAAGTGCAGATGTGAATCGGCTGGCTTAGCCATTATCCTCACTGCATTTTTAAGTCTTTCTGGGGCTGGAGAGATGGCTCAGCAGTTGAGAGCACTTGCTACTCTTACAGAGGACCCAGATTTTGTTTCCAGCCCCCACATGGTGGTTCACAACCATTCCTAACTCCGGATACAAGGGATCTGATCCCTTGTGACCTCCACAGGCACCAGGTACGCACATGGTGCACATATATACATACAGACAAAACACTCATACATAAAATGAATTTCAAAAAGTTATAAATATTTGGGGTGGGTGGGTGGTGTGTTCACATGCATTCGCATCCATGTGGGGGTACATGTGAGGGCAGGCATGTGCACGACACAGTACTTCCCTGGACGTCAAATGAAGACAACCTCAGATATCAGTCCTCACCTTCTCAATTGTCTGAGACAGGCTCTCTCATTCTCTGCTGCCTACACAGGGTTAGCTGGCTTGCAAACTCCCAGGAACTCTGTTTCCACCTCCCATCTGGACTTAGGAGCACTGTGATTACCTATTCATGAATCCAGCATTACGTGGGTGCTGAGGATCCAAGTTTGCTTACAAAGCAAGCGATCTACCCCTTGAGCCATCTCCCCGACCCCTACACTCACTGTGTGTTGGGAAAGTGGCAATCGCCTTGCAAAAGCCAGTCAGTGGGCCAAGAGCTTTACCTAGATCATTTCATTAAGTCCCTGTAACAGGCATCCTCCTCACCTCCAATGACAAAGACTGAGATTTAAAAGAATGAACTTGCTGAATTCCCCATTGATAGTAAATAGATTCTGAGACTGCTGACAGAGCCTTAGAATACAGAAAATGCTAAGCTGTGTGTGTAAGCCACCCAAGCGCAAACCACAGTTTCCATGAGGACTCTTTCATTGTAAGGGTATGAAGGTGTAGCTGCTGGATCTAGGACAGAAGTTCCTCTAGACTCTCCACTCTGCAGGACTTTGCAGATAGGCCAAACAAAGAACAGACCCCCTGCCCAGGAAATTGAAGTCTCTATTGGTTCAGCTATCTTACCAGATAGTGCCCAGGATGGGAGCTTTGGAGGGCAGGCCCGACATGGACAGCTCACAGCAGAGAAGGCCTTATTGCCCTCTGCTTCTGTTGGGGACTGCAGACCCTCAGACCCTGAATTTTCTGTGACCCCTTGCCTACCAGAGTAAATAACTTGTTTTCCTATGCTTGCAGCTGCTCTGAGCATGAGACCCTCATGAGTTCCTGGTGGCAGGGAAGTGGTTTCTGGTGGGCTTGCAACTGAAAAATCCCAAGAGCTATGGCATGGGCATTAGTCAAGGAGAGCCCTATATAAGCCGCCCTGGAGCACAATAAAATGGGCGGGCATTCTTGTTTCAAGGATGACCCGTGTCTCTCTCTGTGTGTATGTGTGTTTTAATCTCCAGACTCTTGCCCTACCCACAAACCTTCGCGTGGTAGACAGGCAGTACTGTGCATGCTTCCCACAGGGCTAGGGCTCTACCAACCCTAGCTACAGCTACAGAGGCTTCCGGTAGCCAGGTCTGTCTCTGATTTGCATGTTTGTGAGTTAAATTCACTCAATCCTAAGTGCAACTCTTGGAATAGATTCTGAACAACGCTAACCAAACGTCCCCAGAATGTTTCTGTCTCCTGCTCTCTAAACTCAGTGGCTTCCCCCTTTGCTTTTCTGTCATGTGAACCTACTATACCCGCTACATTTTCTTCTGCCCCTTTATGATTAACTGTCACCCCGATACAGGCAGGGTCACAGCAGAACCTTGGAAAACCAGAAGGCAGGTCTGCGCAAGCTATTGGGGGTGTGGCCAAGAATCAGACTTGGATTTGATCCTTTGGGACTTGGGGGGCAGTGGGAGATAGGGCAAAGATTCCAGTCATGAGAAAGGCTTTTGCAAGAGGAGAAGACAAGTAAAAAAAGAGGAAGAAGATGAGGAAGATGAAGAGAAAAAAGAAGAACCCTTGTGAGTCATCTAACCCCACCAGTATAGTGAGGACACTGGAAGACCAGCCCAAGAATTTTGGCCATGGAATAAAAGATTACCACCCTCGCCCCACCCCCACCCGCACACTACCCCGCGCAGCTGCCTATCTTCCTGCCTTGTACCTCCTGTCCCCTCAGCCCCTCCCGTGAGCCCACGCCCATTTATTTTGGTGTGGAAAAGAGTCACTTACTGCTCTCAGGCTCTAAAGACATCCCACAACTGTTGGAAGCAAAAGAGAAGCGGCGGCGCCCCATAGTGGTCCAGGCTCACCTCAGCGCCGGGTTGGCCCTCTGCTGGATTCTCCAGGCAGGAGGTAATGGCACGCTGTTGGCGCTGAAATGACTTCCTGATTTTCTTAGAATTTCTGGCTGTGAAATGGCTTATGTCAGAAGGTGAGGCCCAGGTGGCATCGCCTCACTCCCTCTACCTTTCCAGCCAGTTTTACACACAGACAAGCTTTAGCTACGCTACAGTGGGAGTTGCTGCTCTTTTTTAAAGATGTATTTGTTTTTATTTTAGGCATGTGAGTGCTTTGCCTGCAAGTATGCAAGCGCACTAGGTGCATGCTTGGTACTTGTGGAGGCCAGAAGAGGGCACTGGGTCCCCTGTAACTGGAGTTATAAATGGCTGCAACCGTGCAGGCTGGGAACCAAACCCAGGTCCTCTCCAAGAGCAGCAAATACTCTTAAGGGATGGCCTCTCTTAGTCCGATACAATGCGTTTTGATGACAAACTGCCCCTGGGAGGATTTTTTTTTCCTCATGGTTTAGTAATGCAGTAGACCAGCCTTAAAGAGGAAAAAAAAATCTATCTTTGTTTCCATTTGGGGCCATTCAGCCAAGTTGAAGCAGGCTGGTTTTCATTCATTTGAAACCCAAATAAACAAATAAACCTCTTAAATAAAGCCCCATCACATGCAAACCCCTAATGAATAATTAATTTGGCAGAAGAAAAAAAAGAACAGAGAATTGCAGCCAGATATAGGATGGGGAGGGGGTGGTGGTAACTGTGCTGACCAGGTAACACTTCTCAAGAACCGAGACAGGAGAATGGAGCCCCGCGGTCAAGATGGGGCCATCCCTGCCAAGCTCCCCATCTGCTTTCCTTGTGCCTATGCAGGCAAATCGTCATCATAGTAATTGTGTCTGGACTCCTGAAGCTTCACCACCCTGTAAGGTCACTGTCCCCCACAGTTCCTCTCCTGCCTCTGTTTAAGAGAAAGTAAGAAGCAGGTGGACACGGGAGAGTGGTCTGGGCACAGACACAGCCCCAACATTTGAGGGCAGGACCTAAAGTCTAGACCTATTCTGGCCACCACAGAGGCAGGGAGTGAGACAGGCAAAAGGGAGCTAGGAGCCAGCCCGTTTCCATAGATACCGATTTCACTTGCATTTTATGACAGCTGTGCCAGGCTGCCTGGAGAGGCATTGTTTAGATGCCTGGGGACAGGCTCAGAAGAAAAACGCTGTAAGAATGATTTCTTTTTAAAATCTTATGCGTTCCCTCCCCCATCTCAGGCCAAGAGCACCCTTAATCTCTGCTGACCCTCTGGCAGGGGGAACCCCAGGAAGACCTTTGCCTTTACCTAAGCAGCGGTAGCACCTCCACATTAGACACTGTGAGGGTCAGACAAAATGGCCCTTACAAGCAAGCCACTTTTAGGACCACTCAACCCCGATCCCAGTGTGAGAGTGTCACCGGGGCTTGAGGTGAAGAATCTCACTCTGGTTTCCAGCAGGGACAAAGGGAAACCCTTGGAAAACTTTCCCTGGGCTTCAGTTCAAGCTATGGACTCTCCAGAATCTCCACATCCTCTCTCACTTTTCCATCTTCATCTCTGTCTCGTTTGCCCAGAAGGCCCTTCTCTCTGCTCGCCATTCATTGGCCTCCCATACACACCATCAGGTTCTCTCTTTTGCTAGGGCTTCATGAGATAGATGAGATACATTCCCTGTTCTCTGTGACCTCGAGGACCTGTCTCAGGGGAGACAGACACGTAAGTGAGCTGCTAAAATCAAGACAACTCTAGGGTCAAAGGAGACTTTCTGGAGAAACTAAAGTTCAAACAAGGCCCCAACAGACAAGTCAGAGCTGAGAGATGGGGAATTCAATGTAAGGTAATTAGACAGGCAGAGGCTTGGAGGCAAGAAGGGTGATGTGGGATCATAGATGCTGAGAGTTGAGTACAAAGCTATCAGTGGCAAGTGATGGGGAGGTGCTACAAGAGAACATGAGGCAGTGCGGGCCCTGTGCAGCATGCTACAGGCCCAAGCCTCTGCGTCCTGTATTTCCGGAGCCTCCCAACAGTTACTTATTGCTAGCAAGCCACAGAGAGGTTTGAGCATAGGAAGGACATGCTCAGATTTGTGTTTCAAAAGACTGTGCTGATTGCCAGACCCCACTTCCAGTCATTCCCCAGAGCAGCCTACTTAGCCTGAGACAGGTTCTGACAGTAATAAAGATTTCATCCGAAAGGGGGGGCTCTAGGAGAGCTTCCCCACCTACCCCACACTTGGGAAAGCTCCCCCACCCCTTACCATGGGCATGGGAGAGCTAGCTCTGCCCCTCACCTGAGTGAGATGGTCCCATCCACCCCATACTGAACAACTCAGCTGTCACCCAGGCACACATCCAGGACTTTGGATTGGCACTCCCCAACATCTACCTGATCTGCGACCTGCTGGAGTGTGTGAAGCGACTGGTCCTGAGGAACCATAGCCATAGGATCTCCACGACTGGGGCAACAGCAGGGTGCTGGAGAGGAATGTGAGTGGGGTCCAGTATTGATGGTGACCAAAGTCAGAGGCCTTGAGCCTGACCAACAACTCCTTACACAGCAAACATTTGCAGGGAAAGCTGCTTGGACAAAGGGTCCACTGCACAGCACACAGCAGCAGCCCCCAGTGCCTCTGAGATGAACGAAGAGGGGATGAGGGCAGAGAGATGGAGGAG